>JAVJIX010000351.1:347500-397559 GCA_036785185.1 Paratrypauchen microcephalus | reverse complement strand
ATTAAACCACTGCTGTTCAAAGGTCCAGAGGCTCAGATAAAGGACTTCCGAGCCTAGAAACACTCGGACGTGCCTCCAGGCAAATAAAAAAACACATTTCGCATTGCCTAGCGCATTCGCAGTCCAAACTCTCTGGGCGTGATTTACAGAGACGCTGAGTACAGACAGACGGGGGTGGAACTGCATTTGCATTTCTTTTTTCGATCTGACGTCAATAAGGTGCCTTGTTCAAAATCGCCCGTTTGAGCTCCGATTTTTTGTAACGCAGAAAAAGATCGCAAATGCTCAGTTTAGACATTTCACAACTTTTAACCATGGGGGGGGGGGGGCTCACAATAATGTTCAAAAACCTCAGAAAGTGAAAATTTCATGCCATGGGACCTTTAACTTCTTTCAATAGGGTCTCAGATTTCTGTAGTGTTCCAGGCGAAAACCCGCGGGAAAACATTTAATTTAACAACACCAGCGTCGTATCACTGCATGTGTCATCGAAGCAAGACAGAACAAAAAAGGCAGCATGGAGACATGGAGATGACTGTAGCAGGAGCAGCAAGGATTCGTCATATGAACATTTAAAAGAGCTCTAAGGGAATAACCTCACATTTATGTGCAAACTTTGTCCGCCGGCTTTCAAGAAGAAAATCCACCTTTGCCTCGAGCCTTTCTTGGCCGACCCAGAGCCGGTCGCAGCGCACCGCCGCGGAGGAAGTGCACTCAGCGGGGGCCGGCGACACCTGGGGAGAGGTCCCGCGAGGGGATCCTCCCAGCACCGGGTTGCTCACCGAGTTGAATCCCCCGGGCGGACTCTAAACGGTTTCACGTCCTCTTTCAGGTTCAACCTTATTTCCTACTTCAGCCTGGTTCATACCTCTGTTTGTGGTAGCAGAATGTTCAGTATGCCACTGTCCTGTTTTTCTTTAATAATAAAAAACAAACAAACATCCAAGCAAGTAGCAAGTTTTCCCTCATGTTTTTTGAGAATATACTATAGGGGTGAGAGTTGCAGCTGCTACTAGTGTGGACTGAACAGACAGCAACAATGGGGAAATCCTGTTGCCTAAATGTTATTGTGACCCTGGTTGGATAAGGATGTGAAATTGGATATGAAGATGGAATCTAACACATGGTTTGATTGTTAAAACTGATATAATAATTGCTGTCTATGGTTCTATATGGGCTTTGGCAATGATATTGAAAAATAATAGCTTGCAACAATGTATTGGGAAAAAAAAGGAACTATGAACTAGTTCACTTTTTGGAACTATGAACGAACTACTAACTATAAACAATTATGAACTATGAACGAACTAGTTCATTTTGAAATATGTGAACTGAACTTTGAACTAGTTCATGTAGAAAATGAACTTTCCCAACACTGCCTGTTATGCTAATTACTTTATTAACTTATGTCCCGTTTTTATTATTGTATAACCTGCTGGTCTCAAGCAGGAAAAACTATTCTGGGACCTCTAGAGTCGCTGCACAAACAAGCTTTAAAAACCTTGGACCGGAAACCACGATCACATCACCACTGCCATGTGTTACAGAAATACAGACTGCTCAGCTTCAGTAATATACAACGATTTGCTGCAATCCGATTGGTACACAGAATTTTAAATAACACTGCACCTGCACCACTTAAGCACTTTGTTCAGTACACGTCAGAGGTGACATCTAGAGTCACACGAGCTTCTTCTAGGGGCCACTGTGTTCTACCAAAATGTAAAACCTCATTTGCACAAACAGCTTTTTCATATAATTCAATAAAGGAGTGGAACAATCTCCCAACGGAACTGAAACAACAAACAAACTATGCAATATTCACCACAGAACTTAAAAAATGGCTATGGAATAGTCAGACCTGCCAGCACTGAACTATTTAAGTCCAATACAGCACCTTCTTATTCTTGCTTAAGACAAATGTTCCTGTAAATAATGTGAATGAGATGTGCTTATGTCTGTGTGTGAATGAGATGTGCTTATGTCTGTGTGTGAATGAGATGTGCTTATGTCTGTGTGTGAATGAGATGTGCTTATGTCTGTGTGTGAACGAGATGTGCTTATGTCTGTGTGTGAACGAGATGTGCTTATGTCTGTGTGTGAACGAGATGTGCTTATGTCTGTGTGTGAATGAGATGTGCTTATGTCTGTGTGTGAACGAGATGTGCTTATGTCTGTGTGTGAACGAGATGTGCTTATGTCTGTGTGTGAATGAGATGTGCTTATGTCTGTGTGTGAATGAGATGTGCTTATGTCTGTGTGTGAACGAGTTTTTGGGAGAGAGTGAGTTTATGAACTTTTGTTTTTACTGAGATTGTTTGAGTGTTATTGTATTGTATTTTATTGGTATTTTATTGTTCTATTGTATTGTATTTTTATTCATTGCATTGTATTTTTAATCATGTAAATCAGGGACTGCAGATGGAAATTAGCTATTTAGCTATAATCTGGTGCAGAACATCTCTGTTTTTATGAACTTAATGTCTCTGTACATTGTCCCTTCAAATAAAGGCTAAACTAACTAACTAACTAACTTTATTAACTTATTCTTCAAAAACTGATACTTTCTGAGGCTCAAGAGTTTATACAGGACATCTTGACTTTTTCTTTTCTAGTAGTGGGAACTTCATGCAGTTTTTGATATTATAACTAACCACAGGAGCTTGGTGTTACAGCATGTGTCGTATTATTATCCTTATTCTTCAAAGTCTAAGCAGGGACTCACAAAATTCCTATCTCCCCAGACACTTCCTCCAGCTCCTCCAACATAAAGACATACCTCCTCCAGTGTGTCCTGGTCTCGGCCCCCGGGTCCTCGGCCCACTGGGACATGCCTGAAACACCTCCACGGAGAGTCCAGGAGGCAGCACCTCTTTTTTTTTGTCTTTTTAATGCTTTTAAAACATCTCCTTTCATTACCTTCTAGTGTTAGACTGTGGTTTATTCAGGACAGCTCCTCTCGTAAAGCACATGCTGTTGTGGGGTTATACGTCAGCTGTGCAATAAGGCTATAAAAGCAGAAATACAAATTATGTATATTTAAGTGATTTTTTTGTTTTGTTTTTGTTCTGTTTGTTTGTTTAAAGCAAACACATAAAAGTAAAGTCTGGATTTACAAGTAAGCAAAGCACGAGGACGATGTCACCGCTTTGGTGGTTACTATGGTTACCGTATACGCTGCCAGCACCAACAAGACGTATCCAGCAGGTGACGCCGTTAAACCTCGATATGAAAACTGTTTAAAGCCACCTGCATGAAAAGCACCACGGTGTTAAGAGCAGAATCTGCTGTTTGACTGTCAAACTGAAATGCAGATTTGTTGTTCATATTATATATTCATGACAAAGTACCAAGCGGACAAACACAAATTATTTTAGGAAAATACTCAGGTAAAAGTAATTGTCTGGACAAAACATCAGCTTTATAATTTGAAGTGAATGTAACGGAAGGACAAAACAAAAAAAGACACAGAATCTGGTATTTTCACGATAATAGATAATAAGATAATAAGATAATCCTTTATTTGTCCCACAATGGGGAAATTGCAGAGTCACAACGCAAGTTTCAGAAACAGTAGGAAAATATGAGCATGCATCAAAATCAAGATAAATTATAATAATAATAAGTCTGTACAATCAACTAAGAAACACAACACTGTAAGGTTAAAAGGCACAGGAACGCTGCACAAGACACAAGACACAAAAATAAGACAACTTAAATCTTATCTAAAGATATAAACGTCCATATCATTTCATATTGTCAACATGAAGCTTTTATCACTTGTAGACTTTCTCACAGTGGGAGTAGGAGTAGAAGTTTGGTTTCTCAAAACTACTCAGAGAAGTACAAGACTTTTTACGACTCTGTGGTGGCCTCTGCTCTCCTCTACGCTGTCGTCTGGTGGGCCCCGAGCAGCACAGAACGGGACAGAAAAAGACTGAATAAGCTGGTTAAGAGGGCCAGCTCTGTCCTGGGCTCTGTAGAGGAGGTGGCTGAGAGGAGGGTACTGGCCAAATTCATGTCCATTATGGACGACACCTCTCACCCTCTGCACCGGACTGTAGAGGAGCTGAGCAGCTCCTTTAGCAGCCGACTAAGACGCCCCCAGTGCAAGAAGGAGCGCTACCGCAGATCCTTCATCCCCACCGCCATCAGACTGTATAATTCTAACATATAGGCCAGACGTGCAATATCCTCCTTTTCATGTTGATGCCTGTTGTTACTATTATCATTATTACTATTTTCCATTATTATTATTATTATTATTATTACGTATTACTATTTGTATTATTTATTACTTACTTTATCCCCTCCCTGACTGCATGCACTTTTCCTTCTTGTCCAAATGTCCTAGAGCTACTGTGGCGAGTAAATTTCTCCTGTGTGAGATCAATAAAGGCTTATCTTATCTTATCTTACATTTTTTTAAAAAGTTATGTACCTGTAACCGAGTACTCCCCACCTCTGCCTGTTGATCCTTCCAGGAGTGAAGGGCTTAGACTTTCTGAACACATGGGTTGAACTGGTAGAGGTTGGTGGTTTGAAACCCGCTCTCGACATACACATCCCTGCAGTCAGATCCACTGGCCCACAGGTTTCTATTCCAGCACCCATAAATGAATGCTGTTGTTGTGTCCTTGGGCAAGAAACGTAACCCCCCTCGTCTCAGTGTCTGTGTACGCTGGTGTATGAACATGTGTGTGAAAGGGTGAGTGGTTCTGTGATGTAAAGAGCTTTCGAAGGTAGAAAAGCGTTATATCGATATAAAAATGTGACCATGACCATGTATTGATTTAAACGTTCTGTCCTATTCATTTGAATATGACTGAAAAATAAAAACATGAACCTAGACGTCTCTGGACAGAATGTGGAATATCGGATTTCCAGCTCCAGTTTGTAACGTGTGCAGGATGAAAATAAAACTTAAATAAATGAAATAAAACTTTACTATCAAATGGCCGTGATCTGCTGTATTTTCAGTGCCCAGTATAATTGATTAGATTTAAAGGATAATTAATGTTTTTTACAATCTGAGCCTTATTTCGGTAATAAAACAAGTTGTTTTACTCACCCATAGCACTTTGGTGTCATTTGGAGCACTTCCGGAGATGTTTTAGATTTGTGGTAGCCGTAGCGCGAGTTCTCGGGGCATAGCATGTAATATATGCCCTGTGCGGTCTCCAAATAACACAAACTTCAGCACTTTTCAAATCATAGAAGCTCGATGTCTTAGTCTACGCTTTCGTTTGACTCAAAAGTGGCCTGTAATCCGAGATTTATCCATAGTTTCGAGTAGATGAGGACGCCAGTGCGCATGTGCGGAGTCACAGCTTATTTCACTCTCAGCTCCCGGGACCCAAACATGAAACTCAAAGCTGTAAATTATGGATAAATCTCGGATTACAGGCCACTTTTGAATCAAACGAAAGTGTAGACTAAGACATCGAGCTTCTATGATTTGAAAAGTGCTAAAGTTTGTGTTATTTGGAGACCGCACGGGGCATATATTACGGCTAGAACTCGCTCTACGGCTATCGCTAATCTAAAACATCTCTGGAAGTGCTCCACATGACACCAAACTGCTATGGGTGAGTAAAACAACTTGTTTTATTACCGAAATAAGGCTCGGATTGTAAAAAACGTTAATTCTCCTTTAAGAATCACAAACATTTAAGGTAGGACGCTATTTCCTGATGTTGTTTCCTCATCACAAACATAGTTGTGTTATGCCCCCCCCCCTCCCTGCGCCCTCCTGCCCCCTCGGTATGACCACGCACTCCTCTTTGGCCTCCACAGAAGGTTCATGTGGTGATGATGGAGCCCTGTGACAGCTCCAGAGTGATGGGGTCGGCGGCCGTGACTGGAGCACCGGCGACCCGCGTCACCCCCAGCAAATGAAGGCTGACGAGAGCGACCCATCATGGACCATGCACACAAAGCAATAACAACGCCATGGAGTCGAGCAAGAAAAGCAACCAGAAAAGTTCCAGGTTGTTCCTTTAGTGCAGAACCATTAAGTATCCTGTGGTCAGATGGATGCGCCACTGCCTCGCCAGCCTGAGATGTTGTGACTTTTATGGCATTAACTGACCTATTTACCTTGGATTAATTGATGTTTTTAGAGTTCAGTAAACATGCATCCTAATGTAGCTTCTCCACTGATCTGACTTATATTCTAGTATACTATATATGTTATGCCATGCTGTAGAATATTCCAGATCAAGAAATAACATCTCCATGGAGGCAAGTATGTGTCAGATCTCGCACTGTACAATAATAATAAAAAAAAAAATAAAAAAATAAAAATTGAGGGTCACCATTTATAATGATGATGTCACATGGCTGAACAGGGCGTTTTGAATTTTGGATATTAAAGGAGAATTGACAATAGCTCAATGTCTTTAGTCAAAAGTGGCCTATAAACCGAGATTTAGCCATAATTTACAGCTTTGCGTTTCATGTTTGGATCCTGAGAGCTGAGAGTGAAATAAGATGTGACTCCGCACATGCGCACTGGCGTCCTCATCTACTCGAAACTATGGATGAATCTCGGATTTTGGGCGACATGCCAAATTTCCTCAGCCTCCTTAGGAAGTACAGCCGCTGTTGAGCCTTCTTCACCACCTGTGTTGTGTTGAGTGTCCAGGTGAGGTCATCACCGATGTGAACCTCCCTATATTTTCACCCCCTCCACCTCAAGGTCCCGGATAAACAGTGGCTGATGAGGTCTCCTATTCTTCCTCATGTCCACATGTCCATTCGATTGGGTATGCATGCCAGGCAGCTAGGTGGTGCTGTGATAAATTATCACTATGTCCACGTGCATGCGTAGAATCTTCCTTCTTCTCATCTGCGCTGCGAAAAGTAAAACAAACATGGCTACCAGTAGTAAAAAAAAATCGTGTGGTCAGACGAAGAAGCTCAACTATTGCTTTAGACCAGGGGTCTTCAACGTTTTTCAGGCCAGGGACCCCCAAACAGATGGCGAACTGGGCCAGGGACCCCCTACTATATATACGGCATAGAATTGTGTTTTATATTAAATTGAGCTTAGTGTCATGTATAAACATTGCTACTCTGTTACGGTACATCCAATACAAGAAAATAATACACAGGTTAATACTGTATTTTACACTATAAAATATAAAATTATATCATTTTAAAGTGAAATCAAAAGATTTCGCGACCCCCCTGCAGTACCTCCACGACCCCCCTGTTGAAGACCTCTGCTTCAGACCACGTTAGACTACAAAGAAACGAAGGCGCAACAAGGTGTGGACTGGGAGTCCTGCCAAACAAAGTACACTGATATATGGACCGCTGTGACGTAAACGCGTACGCGACATCAGCAGATTTGACCAGAGTTTTGCGTCTTGGGCAGTGTAGACAAAAACGTTACGGCGGAGCGTATTCAAGTTTTCCACTTTGGAGTGCGGTTTCAGTTTTTTTGCGTTTTTAAGCTCCTAAAACGCCGTCACCGTCTAAACGAAAGGCACTTCCGATAAAATATTTTGTCGTTTTCACCCGTAAGCGTGTAAACAGGCCCTAAGTGTGCTCGGTGTCACTCGCAAATGTACACTGTGTCACTTTGCTCGTCTCGATGGGGATGTTATTGCTTTGCCTGGAATGTTTCTTGGCACACTCTGGCAGTAAAGACAGCGATATAAATGGAGAGAAGCAGCATTATTTTTATTATAACCATCTGTACTGTAATAAATGTTTGATAGATGAGCTTTAGACTTTGACTTAGACAAACTATTGTTTCAGGTTTTTGTACAGTTGTAGGGAGTATTATCTGGTACAGAAGGATGGGTTGTTGTACAGCAATAACACCTCCAAGGAGACGAGCACCAGAAAAGTCCCGCACAGGCCCTTTAACGCAGAAGCTTGCCCCATCCCTCAGAGCTGCCTTGTCGCTGATGTTGTTCGCGCAGTCAACCGGATGCACTCCTGTCACTCCAATTAGCGCAGTGTATTTATGGCCCCCTCGCACACATCTGTCTCTGTGATGCTCCAATAAATCAATGCGCCTATGGATCGATGAGGAGACGAGTAGCTAAGAGTACCACAGGAGGACCCCAGGAGGACCACAACTCAGTTTAACAAGCAACTGATGCTTTGCAGTGAAATCACCATTCGGGTACATGTACATGTCTATTACGTCTATGGTGGAACGTTGAGCAGTTACCATGGAGACAAAAAGCACTTACTACCACACACAACCTGATACGTCTTATGATGGTCTAAAAACTCGAGAAAAAAATGCAAACTGGATTTAAAGAGCACATTTTCAGGTGCCTGTGATCAATACAAGCGTTCAGGGTCCTGGTAGTTTGCTTATGACTAATGTTATTTGGCGGGGACTTGTTTAACAGCACAATTCAGCTCACCTGTTGCAGTTCCAGCTAAATCAGCTCTTAAAATAGAGTAGTGCCTCCAGTTAGAGTCAGGCCTGGACTGGTAATCAGGCATACCGGGCATTTCCCAGGTGGGCCGACAATTCTAGGGGCCGATTTTTTTTTAAAAACTTACAGACCGGTCCACAATTTAGAGGAGGTGGCCCGTTGGTCCATCTTCAATATAGACAGTGGACTAAACCAATCAGGATATAGAAGCTTACGAGGGCGGTCCCACCCCTTTCTGTGCACTGATCCCTGACAGTTTCAGTGTTGAGCGTGGAAACATGGAGAAGCGGCAGAAAGGGGGTGTGGAGAAGTTGCGGGCTAAAAGATTTAAAAAATCTCACTATAGAATGTTCTAAAATAAAATAATAATAAAATAACATATTCTCTGGAGGGGCTGGAGCCTCCACGTCCTCTGCAGCCCAGGCTGAAGGTGGACAGGCAGAGGAGCAGCCAGAGTCTGTGGACAGGGAACCCGAGGGAACCCGAGGGAACCCGAGGGAACCCGAGGGAACCCGAGGGAACCCGAGGGAACCCTAGGGACAGAGTGACCAGGGAAGTGTTGCACAGGCACAGCAGGTCAGCAGGTAGTAATCTTAGGATAATACCGGGACTTTTAGGTGATGGACAGGCATGAAAATCACCCACCTTTCAGCAAAATTCACTATTTTGAAGCCAAAAAAGGTGACCTGCATAAATCGTGTAGATTTGATGAGAAAATGCATTTTAAATAAACCGCTGAATGTGTAGTCACTGTGAGTTTGCCGGTGGAGCTGGGATTTTTCCTTTAAATCTTGTGCCCTGGTTTCCCCTCGGCCAAGACGTAACAATAATAAAATACTTTGCTTCGGGGAACACAAACATAAATTAGCCTGTCGTGTTCTGCTAATTACATATGAGGGGCCGGTCAAAGCCAAAGCCCTGGTTAGCATCACACCTGCGGGGAATGTGGCAAAGTATCAATACATCACAGACAATACCTAAATATCTGAATATACAGAAAATGTTGTTCCAAAAGAAGGTATATACTGCATCTTTTGTAACGTCTCCCTTCAGATAAAGACAAACTGAACCTCTCCCCTGTCCACAAATGCACAAAGCTCTTCCCTCTGTACTTTACCTTCGCATAGGCTGAGGTCTGTCTGCGCCGCCATGTTTGTTTTGGTTTGTTTGTTCACTTTCCCTTTTGGTCCGCCAGAATCAAAACGCTGCATTGTGATTGGTCTGAACCATTGGTTAAACAGGCAGTGGGAGTCAAGACAGTTTGCATTTTAGTTTTCAGCCTTGGTCACTTCTGTATATGTAGGCTATAATGACCTCCTCCAGCACTGAAATGGTCAGAACAACAAACCAGCTGTCTGTGGTGGTGTGGTCTGTGGTGGGATAATGGCTGATTAAATGAGCCTAATGAAGTGTCCCACAGAGCTAATGGAGCTGCGGCCATGACAGGCCCAGGGACAGGGCAGGCGCTGGCACAGGCTCTGGCATTGGCAGCTCATTCTTCATCACTCAGAGGCTGGGACTCCATGTAATCGCCCCACTCATGTACTGAAGTGTGTTACTCAGGGCAGTGACTTGATTTGTGGACCCAAAGAATAAAACTCAGCTTGGGGTGTGTTCATACAGCTCTGGAAAAAAAATAAGAGACCACTGCATTTTTTTCCTGAAATCAGCATCTCTACATGTATTACAGCCATTCCATTCCAGCGTCTGTTGAATTCCAACACAAACACAAAGCTGAGCTACTTTGGTTCTTGCATCAGGAGTGGAATAAAGTCACCCAAGAACAATGTGAAAGACTTGTGGAGAGCATGCCAAGACGCATGAAAGCTCTGATTAAAAATAAGGGTTATTGCACCAAATATTGATTTCTGAACTCTTCTTAAGTGTAAACATTAGTATTATGTTGTTTTAAAATGATTTTGATCTTGTTTCTTTGCATTGTTTGAGCTCTGAAAACATGGATCTTATTTGTTATTTTGACCATTTGTCATTTTCTGCAAATAAATGCTCTAAATGATAATATTTTTATTTGGAATTTGGGGGAAATGTTGTCAGTAGTTTATAGACTCAAACTAAACTTGTTCCTTTTGCCCAAACACATACCTATAAGTAGTAAAATCAGGAAAAGTGATAATTTTGCAGTGGTCTCTTATTTTTTTCCAGAGCTGTAGACCAAACTTGGGACTAATGGTAAATGGTCACATCTTTATATAGCGCTTTTCCACCTTCAAGGCACCCAAAGCGCTTTACAACAAGGAACCAATCACCCATTCACACACCAGTGTACGCAGACACTGGGGGCGAGGAGGGTTAAGTGTCTTGCCCAAGGACACAACGGCAGCATTCATCTGTGGGAGCTGGAATCGTACCAACCAACCTGTGGGTCAGTGGATCTGACCGCTCAACCACTGATGTTTCTTATGTCAAGTGTGGGATTTAAACCGCCAACCTTTGGATCAGTGGACAAACGCTCTACCAACTGAGCTACTGCCGCCCTGTAATCAAGGACTACATCTGAAACTTGAGCTGTAAAAAATACCAGGACTAAACCAGGACTAAAAAATAACCACACCAAATTTATACGAGGACTAACCAAGACTCAAACGTGGAATAAATTAGACTGTCTAGACTATAAATTACAGTGTCACTTGGATAGATGGATATATACAGGGATACTTTACTGATCCCGAGGGAAATTCAAGTTTAGCTGCAGCAGCAAACTGCTCTTCACTGTCCTCTGTGTCTCAGACTGGTCAGGGTACTGGATTCAGACTTGGACACTTTATTGATCCCTGGTGAGGGAAATTCATTCTCTGCATTTGACCCATCCTTCAAACACTGCGGCAACCTGTCAGGAGCAATGAGCAACTGTGGTACAGCCCATCTCCAGATCTGGAGCTAGTCTTGGTCAGGATTGCCTTAGCTGGACTACTGTGCACTCAAACACAGGGAGAACATGCAAACTCCACACAGACATAGAGAGAACATACAAACTCCACGCAGACACAGGGAACATGCAAACTCCAGACAGACACAGAGAAAACATGCAAACTCCACACAGACACAGCGAGAACATGCAAACTCCACACAGACACAGAGAACATGCAAACTCCACACAGACATAGAGAGAACATACAAACTCCACACAGACTCAGAGAGAACATGCAAACTCCACGCAGATACAGAGAACACGCAAACTCCAGACAGAGAAAACATGCAAACTCCGGACAGACACAGAGAGAACATGTAAACTCCACGCAGATACAGAGGACACGCAAACTCCAGACAGAGAAAACATGCAAAGTCCAGACAGACACAGAGAGAACATGTAAACTCCTCACAGACACAGAGAGAACATGCAAACTCCACACAGACACAGAGAACATGCAAACTCCACACAGACACAGAGAGAATATGTAAACTCCACACAGACACAGAGAGAACATGCAAACTCCACACAGACACAGAGAGAACATGTAAACTCCACGCAGATACAGAGAACACGCAAACTCCAGACAGAGAAAACATGCAAACTCCAGACAGACACAGAGAACATGCAAACTCCACACAGACACAGAGAGAACATGTAAACTCCACACAGACACAGAGAACATAATAAAGGAGATAATGAATAATAAAAATAAATATAAAATAACATGCAAACGCCACGCAGATACAGAGAACATGCAAACTCCAGACAGACACAGAGAACATGCAAGCTCCACACAGACACAGAAAGAACATGCAAACTCCACACAGACACAGGGAACATGCAAACTCCACACAGACACAGAGAACATGCAAACTCCACACAGACACAGAGAACATGCAAACGCCACACAGACATAGAGAGAGCATACAAACTCCACAGAAACCCAGAGAGAACATGCAAACTCCACACAGACACAGAAAGAACACGCAAACTCCACACAGACACAGAGAACATGCAAACTCCACACAGACACAGAGAACATGCAAACTCCACACAGACACAGAGAACATGCAAACTCCACACAGACACAGAGAACATGCAAACTCCACACAGACACAGAAAGAACACGCAAACTCCACACAGACACAGAGAACATGGAAACTCCACACAGACACAGAGAACATGCAAACTCCATACAGAGAGAACATGCAAGCTCCACACAGACACAGAAAGAACATGCAAATTCCACACAGACACAGGGAACATGCAAACTCCACACAGACACAGAGAACATGCAAACTCCACACAGACACAGAGAACATGCAAACTCCACACAGACACAGAGAACATGCAAACGCCACACAGACATAGAGAGAACATACAAACTCCACAGAAACCCAGAGAGAACATGCAAACTCCACACAGACACAGAAAGAACACGCAAACTCCACACAGACACAGAGAACATGCAAACTCCACATAGACACAGAGAACATGCAAACTCCACACAGACACAGAGAACATGCAAACTCCACACAGACACAGAGAACATGGAAACTCAACACAGACACAGAGAACATGCAAACTCCACACAGACACAGAGAACATACAAACTCCACACAGACACAAAGAACATGCAAACTCCACACAGACCCGGTCGACCTGGTCAGTCTCTGCGTATGCTTTTATCTTGTACCACAGTTTGAGAAACACTGCACAACAATGACCAGAATGAGTCGGGTTAAGGCCAACAAGTCTGAGTCCCTTTGCTCTCGGCATCAAGTCACTCCCCCTTCAGAGCACTATCAAAACTATCACAGTGCGCTAATAAAACTATTGCACGCCACATCAGGTTTGTCAAATTGCTGTGTACAGTTTTGTATCATGTTTTTGTATAGAGAGAATTGTGGGAGGATGGGCGACGCAGGCCTGTGGGCGGAGCCTTGTACAGAATAACCATAAACAGGGTTTGAATAGGGCCTGAGAGAGATCGCTTTAATACTCAAACATCTAAAACCTATACATGAACCACATTATAACAAGGTAGAAGGCAAAAAAAAAAAAAAGTAAATTACATAATACCCCCCTGTGAGTGCTTAAATTATCAAAATGAGTCATGTTACACAGGAGATCTTTTGAAGGACCATTGAATGACTTCACAAGTTGAAACCAAGCACTTCTGTTTGTAAAAAAAAAAGCAGGGATTACAATGAATTCAAAAGCAGCAACTTACTCCAGGTATACAGCTCTGGAAAAAAATAAAAGACCACTGCATTTTTTTCTGAAATCAGCATCTCTACATGTATTACAGCCATTCCATTCCAGCGTCTGTTGAATTCCAACACAAACACAAAGCTGAGCTACTTCAGTTCTTGCACCAGGAGTGGAATAAAGTCACCCAAGAACAATGTGAAAGACTTGTGGAGAGCATGCCAAGACACATGAAAGCTGTGATTAAAAATACGTTATTGCACCAAATATTTATTTCTGAACTCTTCTTAAGTGTAAACATTAGTATTATGTTGTTTTAAAATGAATTTGATCTTGTTTCTTTGCATTGTTTGAGGTCTGAAAACATGGATCTTTTTTGTTATTTTGACCATTTGTCATTTTCTGCAAATAAATGCTCTAAACGATAATATTTTTATTTGAATTTGAGGGAAATGTTCAGGTTCTTGTTCACGAGTGAGGGGAGGATGGAGCGTGGGATTGGCAGGAGGATCGGTGTAGCGTCGGCAGTGATGCGGTCGTTGTACCGGACTGCTGTGGTGAAGAGGGAGCTGAGCTGAAAGGCAAAGCTCTCGATTTACCGTCAGTCTACGTTCCTCCCTTCACCTATGGTTATGAGCTCTGGGTAATGACCGAAAGGACAAGATCGCGGATACAAGCGGCCGAAATGAGTTTCCTCCGCAGAGTGGCTGGGCGCTCCCTTAGAGATAGGGTGAGGAGCTCAGTCACACGGGAGGAGCTTGGAGTAGAGCCGCTGCTTCTCCACGTCGAGAGGAGCAGCTGAGGTGGCTCGGGCATCTGTTCCGGATGCCTCCTGGACGCCTCCCTCAGGAGGTGTTCCGGGCATGTCCCACCGGGAGGAGGCCCCGGGGAAGACCCAGGACACGCTGGAGGGACTATGTCTCTCGTCTGGCCTGGGATCACCTCCCGGAGGAGCTAGAGGAAGTGTCCGGGGTGAAGGAAGTCTGGGAGTCCCTGCTTAGACTGTTGCCCCCGTGACCCGGCCCCGGATAAGTGGAAGAAAATGGATGGATGGATTTGGGGGAAATGTTGTCAGTAGTTTATAGACTCAAACAAAAATGTTCCTTTTGCCCAAACACATACCTATAAGTAGTAAAATCAGAAAAACTGATAATTTTGCAGTGGTCTCTTATTTTTTTCCAGAGCTGTATTTTTTAGAAGACAACAGAGTGTACATGGTCCTGTTAGCCCTCCTGTCCCAGCTCGAGCCTCGGGTCTAAACTGCTCAGCTCTTTTTTGGTTGGTGGTGCAGCGAACATTGATTATCGGCTTTTTGTGATGAGCGTTACTCCCTGCTGCAGTTTGGAGGTCAAGTGAAGAGGTCGTGCATAGAGGCAGGAGTGTGGAGGCAGGTGCGGCTTGGCAGAGGCGGTAACCCCTGTCGCTCTCTGTAAACAGCTGCAGATTTGTGTTGTCCATTGGATTCCGGTTGGATTTGCACATGAGTATTGATCAGGGCTGACGGATGGCCGCACGTCTAAGTGTTTTTTAATGTTTTCTTTAGTCCACAGGGAGCGGACTGCTCTGAGTAGGTTTTAATGAGTGTAATACTGACGATTCACTATTTTGTTCACTATAACTACTCTAGAAAAACAGACGGACATTTCCCATCTTAATTTAAAAAGTATTTAAATACATTCAATCAATATTTTCAAACGTGGCCTCCAACCTTTTTCTTGTAAGGACAGGTAGTAAACAGTTTTGTTCAAGGCCCGGTGGAGGAAGGCAGGGCCAGTAACATCAGAAGCTCAGCTGGTAGAGCGTTTGTTTACTGATGTGAAGGTTGGAGGTTCGAATCCCGTTCTTGACATAAACTTCATCGGTAGAGCAATCACATCCACTGACCCACAGGTTGGCGGTTCGATACCAGCTCCCACAGATGACTGCTGGATTTGGGCATGACACTTAAAGGTTCTATAAAGGATTTTCCAAGGAAGGAGAAATCCAACGACTGTTTGTCCTTTTTCAAATATTGCACATGCGTGAAACCACCCCCCTCCCCTACAGCTCCCCAAGTAGAAACGCCTCCTCCCGCCTCCTCCTTACGCTTACGCTGCTTGTTTACAGCCGGTGCGCATTCAGAATCGCTATTACTGCTGTAACTATACTGTACGTTTTCTGCAGATAAGCAGAAGTTTTCTGTCCAGAAGTAATTTAGCGACCAACGCGTCAGTCTTTAGACCCTTCGTCTGCTTCAGTGCTGCCATCGCTGGAAGGAATCTCCAAGAATCACCTTAGTTTAGCTTCGCTCTTTTTTCCCTTCTCATCTTCTTTCAGCGACCCCAAAAACTGACTTTCTTTTGCGGCTCACTGGTTGTGGATTCTCGTTTGACATCGCAACAAACTTTGTGCAAACTGCGAGGAAGCTACGGCTGGAAAAAGCCGCTAAGAACCGCTGCGTTTGTTAAGTAAACAGCATCTTGCGTCTGTGGAATGCGTGAGAGGCGAACGTAAACCACGTAGTCCCAGCGCCCCAGCAAGTCAATTACGCTAGAAACATAGGAAGTATGATTGACAACCTAACAGCCAATAGATAACGAGATAGCCTTGTTATCTATTGGCTAACGTTTATCTGGCCCCACCATGTCCACAGTTGATGGATTTTTATGCTTTTTTTTTGGTCACCATAATAACAAGGCTGCTGGATCTCTATAATGCTATCATGACCAAAAATAAAAAATACTCCATACAACCTTTCACCCACCTCACCCCCAGTCTCTGCGTACACTGGTGTATGTGTGTGAATGTGTGTGTGAATGTGTGTGTGAATGGGTGAGTGGTTCCTTGATGTAAAGTGCTTCGAGTGCCTTGGCAGTGGAAAAAGCGCTGTATAAAAATATGACATTTACATTTAAGATAACAGCACCAAATGCTTAACTCTGAACCATAGTTTGAAAAAATAAATAATCATGTTGAACCTGTATGAGTAATATACACCTCACTTATGGTAATGCGTTTTTGATTTATCATAAATATCTACTGTATATGCATGAAAAGTAAGTCTATGCTCCCTTTTTTAACAAAAAAGTTAGGACTAAACTCTAATGGCTTCTATAACGTTAACAGTGTAGTGACGGCAATTACCAAAATAATGTAATTAAACCTGCTAATTTTTCAAATTTTCTGAGGAGGTGTTTCTCAGAGGAGCACTGAGTGTAGTACAAATGAAGTGTATCAGTGTTTTTCATGTGAATAAATCCATTTTTGCTCATGTCATATTGAAGTTATAAGTAGAATCTTTCACGTGCAATACTTATACTACACTATATTATGTGCAATCTGTGAAATTACACCTTATTTAATCCTACCTGCACCTTTGTATTTTATTATATTTTATTACATATTTTTTATTATATTGTTTACCTTTTTTACCATGTACTATTATTGCATGTTATTAGTTAGGGTGGGTATTGGCAGAGAAGTCACAATTCAATTTGAATCACGATTCATATCCCACGATGCGATACTATCACGATGCATCACGATACTTGAATTATTGCGATGCATTGCAATATATTCTACATACTTCAGTGAAAATGTACCCAAAAAAAAAGAGGATAACTTAAATATCAGTGGCTGTGTATCTGGGTAGTGTCTTCAATTGATACATAACTGTTGCCTGGAAGAATCCATGACTCATTGCTGTACCAGCGAGTGAGTCTGGTAACGCTTGGTCCAGAAATCGCTGCGGTTGCGTGTAGACAGACAGCTAAGTGAACCAATCAGAGATTGCGCCATCTTGATTCAAAACTGAGGAGGAATTTCCGCTGCCTAAGAGTGACACTGCGGGCAAAGGCGGGTGCACTGACGTCACCATCTTTGAACGAATCAGAATCGCGGAGTCCGTTTTTAACCGGAGGAGCGAGGGTGTCCAAATGGCATCGCCCTGTATAGGAAATACAGAGAGATATCATTTGGCTGGCCAGGTAAACATAACTGAGCAACTCAATTCATAACTGAATTTATTGAATAACAAAAACAAATAAACCAAACCAATAACAAAAAAGTGGATAGGATTTTTTCTAAAACAAAACATTATGTTCAAACATTTGCCATTTTGGAGGCAGCTACCATCAAAACAAACAATACCCTTTCACAAAGAAAAAAGTGCATAGGATTTATTAAAAAACAACAACTAATAATGAATTTATTTATTCATAATTAATTAATAATAATCGATTTTTGGCATCAAGAATCGATGCAGTATATTGTGAAAGTTAGTATCGCGATGCATTGTCATGACGATTATTTTGCACACCCCTAGTTATTAGTACTTCTTGACTATCTTAGCGAGTCAACGGTTCTTCTGATCCTTGGCATTTCATTGCATTGTTGACCTTGTGTTGATCCTGCATATGACAAATAAACAATCTTGAATCTTGAATCCTTCATATTGTGTATTCCAAACCTCGTCTCAAATGTGAAGCCTACACATTTCACGCAAGTTTTAGCATATTTACGTTGTTGTTCCTAAATTTCCAAAGACTAAAAACACAAACAGGAAACGCACAATCGTGCATGCTAATGAAGTTAGTCGGCTCCAGGATGTCTGTCTCCTATTGACGAGCTTTCAAAATCACTCACACCTGCCCAGTGTTACTCCCAGTCATTACGCTTACATGCACAGAGAACTCTCAGTGCCCAAAAACCCAAAACTAATTCAAATCTTGATCAGACCACTCTCGTCTCAGTCTACAGAAGGTCAGAGAACCCAATAAGTGTGAACTGGGGCTATGGGATGTTCAGGTGCGTCCAGAAATGTAGCGTTAGCACTGAAACTTTGCAGCTCTAATAATTACTAATTAAAACTGTTCTGGAAAAAAATAAGAGACCACTGCAAAATGATCAGTTTTTCTGATTTTACTACTTATAGGTTTAGGCAAAAGGAACATTTTTGTTTGAGTCTATAAACTACTGACAACATTTCTCCAAATTCCAAATAAAAATATTATCGTTTAGAGCATTTATTTGCAGAAAATGACAGTCAGAATAACAAAAAATCTTTTCAGAGCTCAAACAATGCAAAGAAACAAGATCAAATTCATTTTAAAACAACATAATACTAATGTTTACACTTAAGAAGAGTTCAGAAATCAATATTTGGTGCAATAACCCTTATTTTTAATCACAGCTTCCATGCGTTTTGGCCTCCACAAGTCTTTTACATTGTTCTTGGGTGACTTTATTCCACTCCTGGTGCAAGAACTGAAGTAGCTCAGCTTTGTGTTTGTGTTGGAATTCAACAGACGCTGGAATGGAATGGCTGTAATACATGTAGAGATGCTGATTTCACACAAAAATGCAGTGGTCTCTTATTTTTTTCCAGAGCTGTAAGTCACATTTCATTTACACTGAACTTTTGATATTCAAACTGCATTACTTCCAAGTTATTTACTCCCCAGTGAGTGAAAAACAAGTGAGTACACATCCAAACTTTTTTTAATATTTCCCTATTTGTTTCCTACCCTGTGCAGTTGAACGCCTCTCCTAGTCTGCACCTAATGTAAACAGGCCTAGGCCAGTTCTCTATTGTTTCTGGTGTGTATGTAAATATAATAATGTGATAGTAACCAAATAACACAGTAAATAACACATCTGGAGAAGTTGATTCATACTCTGATACTCGCTACATGTGACGGCACAGTCCCATTTACATTAGGAACAAAGTAGGAGAAGCATTCAACTGCAAAGTAGAAACAGAAACAGTCTGGGGAATATTACACATGTAAGAAGAAGAAGAAGAAGAAGTGACTTTATTGATCTCACACAGGAGAAATTCTTCTCTGCATTTAACCCATCCTGTTATTAGGAGCAGTGGGCAGCACATTACTGCGCCCGGGGACCATCTCCATGATCTTCTTGCTTCGGCTTGGTCAGGACCTAAGATGGAGGATTTTACCTATGGTGCATGTTTTGGGTTGATGGGGGAAACCGGAGTGCCCGGAGGAAACCCACCCAGACACGGGGAGAACATGCAAACTCCACACAGAAAGGCCCAGGCGACCCGGGGATCAAACCCGGAACCTTCTTGCTGTGAAGCATGAGCGCTACCCACTCAGCCACCGCCAACTCTCCAATGTGGACTAGCACATGTTGTTTTGTTCTGGACGGCTACGTTAAACTAAGGTCATTTTCACACCTGCCTTGTTTGGTTCGCTTAAAACAAACCAGAGTTTGTTTGCTCTTTTGATCCGGACCTTTTGGGCTGGTGTGAATAAAAACCAAAAATCTCGATCTGGAGCAAACAAGCGAACCGAGAGCACCTAAAAAGCTCAGTCTCGGCTCGGTTCCATTTGAATCCTGGTGCGGTTCATTTGAGGTGAGAATTCAGACCGGACTCGATCCGACACAAGTTGGCTTTTTGTACTTAACAAGCTCCCGTCGTATGTCGAGCATTATGGGAAACCGAGGCTGACGAAACGAAACGAAATGAAACTTACGAGGCTTACTTACGTTTTGCGTGAAGAGCAAGAGTCAGAACTTGATGCGCACATGAGCGCTGTCCTCTGTAGCCGTCTTGCCCTGTGTCTTCATCGTTTGTAATTCGATTGTAAAATAGTGTAAACTTCACGATGCTGCTCAAACATTTGTGCGAACTGTAAAAACTGAGCAAACCATATCGCTATGACGACATTGAAAACAGCACGCAATGCCATGACTCTCCTCCTTCCGTGTTTGGACACGGCGTTTTGACACAGCTCATTTCTGTCCAATGGCTTTTTAAAATGTATTTCTTTATTTTTGTTTATTTTATTCATAAAGTATAAAAAGACATCATCAGTGTGATAACAATACAAAATATTGAATGAAAGGGAGCAGGAAGAAGAGTCATTTTATGTTATTTGCCCCTCTTCCCTTTTCCAGACATTAACACCGAGAGTGACGATAAAACATTTCACCAATACATTCCATTTCAATCACAATTATTAATCAATTGTAAACAGAAAGCTTCATTTTTAAGCACAATAATTTACTTTTCTTTTTCATACCTACACATTACACTGGATTTTATGTATTTTTAATAAAAAAATAAAAAAATGCTATTTTTGTAATTGATTCTTTGACTATCAAGACTATTCCATAAATGAACTCCTTTCACAGCGACGCTTTGCTCCATAACCTCAGTTCTGAATCTGGGTTTTTTAAACATGAGATCAATTAAATTGGGAGAAATGGAGTTTGTTGCAGTTCTGAAAATGAAATGCTCAACAGAAATTAGATGTGGCTTATCTGCGTCTGCCAAATGTGTAGTTTTGTGTACGATAGCCATTTTTATTAGCAAATACAGAGGCAAAGTTTGAAAGCTAATGCCAAATTACTAGATGTCCCTGAACGTCTCTTAGCCCTCTGTTTGCACATATTCATTTCACCGACCTGCTGCAGCCCGGGACAAGAGTGGTCTGAGAAATGCAGATATATGGACCACAGATGACATCACCCTCAGATTCATCGTCTTGTCTTTTCTTCTGGAAACCGAAAGCGTTGACTTGAATGTTTTGATTTGCTGGTTTCATTGGTTTGTGTCCTGGTGGCTGGGCTGTGGCTGCTGAAAAGTGAATGAGGAGCGTGAATAAAACATGAGTGCAGTGGTGAGCAGATAACACATCGTCACATGTTCAGTCATTCAGAGGCCGACACCACACAGCGTACGGACCATAACGCCACACACTGACCACACACTGACCACACACTGACCACACACTGACCACACACAACAGTGCCCAGAATAAGGCCATATGTGACCCGCCACGCTAAAACCAGTCACATCTCGGTCTGGGCGAATATGAGATTTTTATTTTTTTTCTTTCAAATTTCCATCCATCCATCCATTTTCTTCCGCTTATCCGGGGCCGGGTCGCGGGGGCAACAGTCTAAGCAGGGACTCCCAGACTTCCTTCACCCCGGACACTTCCTCCAGCTCCTCCGGGGGGACCCCAAGGCGTTCCCAGGCCAGCCGGGAGACATAGTCCCTCCAGCGGGTCCTGGGTCTTCCCCGGGGCCTCCTCCCGGTGGGACATGCCCGGAACACCTCCCGAGGGAGGCGTCCAGGAGGCATCCGAAACAGATGCCCGAGCCACCTCAGCTGGCTCCTCTCCACGTGGAGAAGCAGCGGCTCTACTCCGAGCGCCTCCCGTGTGACTGAGCTCCTCACCCTATCTCTAAGGGTGTGCCCAGCCACTCTGCGGAGGAAACTCATTTCGGCCGCTTGTATCCGCGATCTCGTCCTTTCGGTCATTACCCAAAGCTCATGACCATAGGTGAGGGTAGGAACGTAGACTGACCGGTAAATTGAGAGCTTCGCCTTTTGGCTCAGCTCCCTCTTCACCACAACGGTCCGGTACAACGACCGCATCACTGCCGACGCTGCACCGATCCGCCTGTCAATCTCACGCTCCATCCTCCCCTCACTCGTGAACAAGACCCCGAGATACTTGAACTCCTCCACTTGAGGGTGGGTGGAGAGTCCTTGCCTCAAGTGGAGGAGTTCTTCCAAATTTGTGATCTTCATTTTTTGCACGTGCTAGTTGAGATCATGAAGAAGCCACTCCATGTTTCAGATAACAGCATTGGTTGCTTTAAAGGGATAGTGCGTTTTTAAAAAAAAAAAATTATGTGAATCTGTCTGGTAAGTTCGCGGGGACAGTTAATAAAGCTTGTTTTTCTTCACAAAACAACATTTGTCCAAAAAGTGATATATATATTTCCGTCACAAACAGTTGTCTGAAAAAATCCAGCAGCCTAATTCGCATTCGCATATTTTCTCTAGATTCGTATCACTCTGCCCACGTTAGCTCTATTAGCCTGTTCACTTGTTAGCGGATGTTTACGAGTGAACTTTACACAACAAACTTTATCACTTTTCAAATTACAGAAGCTCAATGTCTTAGTCTACACTTTCGTTTGAGTCAAAAGTGGCCTCTAATCTGAGATTTTGCCATAGTTTCGAGTAGATGATTTCGCTCTCAGCTCTCGGGACTCAAACATGAAAGGCAAAGATGTAAGACGTTTGGACCATCGTGTTTGCAGTACCCACTTCAGTCAGGACGATTTTTTACCAGCAAAGGAAAAGAAAGAAGGCCACAGGGATGAAAGTGGCCAATCATGAAAAACCCTAAACACAATTATACATATATAATACACACCCAAAATTTCCAACGTATTTGGAAAAAAATAAAAATAAAAAATTACCACGCGGCTAAAAAAAAAGCGGAGATCCGCTAAAAGAGAAGTAATGCGAAACCGATGGCTGTTCTCTGCGCTGCTCCTAAAACTGTCTCCGCTTCATTCTTTCCGTATCCATTCTGTCTCCTCATCCGTATACTCCTCTTCAGTCCTCAGTCCTCCATAAGTCCTCTTCAGCCTCAATCTTCTGCCGAATCTTCTGCCATGTGTCGCTCGCAACAGAAAAGTTCTGAGTGTCTTCTTATTTGCAAAACAGCTGTGACTGAGCACATGCACACTGTCCTCCTCATCTACTCGAAACTATGGCTAAATCTGACTTTGACTCAAACCAAAGTGTAGACTAAGACATTGAGCTTCTATGATTTGAAAAGTGATAACGTTTGTGTTATTTGGTTACTGCAATCGCCTGCCCCAAGCACTCACGTTAACGGATATCACTAAACTACAACATCTACGAAACTGCTCCAAATGACACCAAAGTGCTATGGGTGAGTAAAACAACTTGTTTTATTACTGAAATAAGGTTCAGATTGTAAAAAAAAACGTTAATATTCCTTTAAACAATGAACAGCAAGTTTGCATTTACAATTTCACTTACAACTTATTGAGCAATCTTTTATTGAACTACCTTCACGATCAATAAAGTATGTATTTATCTATCCATCTATCTCCTTAATCGCTTTTTTTCAAGACATCAACAAGTTTATTCTCTTAATTGGTGATAGGCGTATGATTCAGAATCAACTAGTTCAACTAATTCAGCGGCACGGTGGCTGAGTGGCTAACACTCATGCCTCACAACAAGAAGGTTACAGGTTGCCCAGGCCTTTCTGTGTGGAGTTTGCATCCCGTGTCTGGGTGGGCTTCCTCCGGGCACTCCGGTTTCCCCCATCAACATGAAAACCTGCTCCATAGGTAAAGTCCTCCAGCTGAGGTCCTGACCAAGACAATAAGAGAATAAGATCATGGAGATGGGTCCCCAGGTGCCTGAAAGATGAAGAATGGGTGAAATGCAGAGAATAATTTCCCTACAGGGATAAATAAAGGATAAAAAAAATCTAAATTCAAACTCTAAAGAAAAATATTAGTCCCAAAGAGAGAAAAAAACAGATGTAGCTCATAGAGTGTATATATAAATGGACATAGCGAACCCGCGAGCCACTGCCTTCCAAATAGGACACACATGGGCACACTTCTGGCTCCATCAACTCCAATTTGACTTTGTATTGAAAGCCTGACACCACCCCTGTCTTTGTGACGGCTACTGTCAGGCTCCTCATTTTGGTCTTAACCCGCGCTACATGATAATGGTGTTTGCTTTTATGCTATTTTGGCCATACATCAAGATATGAACGTTAACAGACCAATCAGGAGCCTTCTATCTCTGATGCTGCCTCCATGAACTTCATTTGACTGGAGCTGAACACTGTGGGTGATGCCACTCTCACTTGGTGCACTTCTTTATAGATATGGTAAAAGGAGAAATTCAATTTGTCAACTCAAGTTTATTTGGTCGAAAATAAAATAAATTTCTCGTGTTTCTGCAGTGTGCTCGCGTACCCCTAGGGGTACTTGTACCCCTGGTTGGGAAACACTGCTATAGAGGACAGAATGCGTCAAATGTACTGACACAGTTGTTGCTTACAGGTAGAATTGTGTTACAGCAGATCCCAGGTAAAACATCAGACGTCTCAGTCCAGAAAAGTGCAGTACTATTTACCATAAACTTTTCACTAAGATTCTTGTCTTAATTTTCACAACTTGTCTTAATTTTAAGTCCTCCAGTCACTCATTTAAAATATATCAGCATATAAGAGATGGTGACCAATGAGAGGAGCATGTGTGAGTGGGTGTGTGTTTTTAATCTTAACGCTGAATTAAAGGTGCACTGAACATACATAATCATCATAAAATGAACATTAAAAGAGAAGAGTGCACAATAAAAGCCTTTCAGTCATATGCAGTTAAACAAAACTGTTGTGAACCTGGATTTAAATATTGTGTTTCAACCAAGAGTACCAGGACCAATTTTGTGGAGTGGTCCCAGGCATCTGCTCCTGAATGTGGACAAGACTAAGGAACTGGTGATTGGCTTCAGGAGAAAGAGGACACCAGTGGAGCCCATGACCATCCAGGGTCATGGTGTGGAGATAGTGCTGCTACAAGAACCTCAGCGTCCATGTGAACAACAGGCTGGACTGGAGGGACAACTGTAATGCTGTGTACAAGAACAGCATGAACAGACTCTCAATGTGCAGTAAGTTACTGGAGATCTTCTGCCAGTCTGTGGAGGCCAGCGCCCTGGACTTCGCTGTGGTCTGCTGGGGAAGCAGCACCAGTAAAAGGGACATTGGACGGATTGACAAACTGATCCGCAAAGCTGGTCACATGATCGGCTGTGAGCTGGAGACATTTGTCACAGTGAAGGACAGGAGGACACTGGACAAACTGCTCTCCATCATGGACACTCCTGCTCACCCACTGCACCAGACCATAGAGGGACAGAGGAGATAATACTCCCTACAACTGTATATAGCTGTGATTGGATATTGCATTTTATATTTTATTACTTATTTTTCTGTTTTATTCAGATTTGTACATATACACATATTATTTTTTATTTTTTATAATTATGTCTCATTTGACACTGGTCTATTGCTCTCTTTTTGCAATTCCATCTATTTTTTGTTGCCCTCTGTTATATATTATATTTGTTGAGTGAGCTACTGGACCCAAATAATTTCCCTTGTGGATCAGTAAAGTTTGTCTAAGTCTAAGGACTGAACCAGGACTGGACCAGGACCACAGAAGGACTAAGGCAGTCCGCTGGTCCCTGAGGTCCCTGGTGTGAAGTGGTTCATATGGCAGTAACGTGTCACAGATGTGCTTTGGTGCTGGGGAGACTTGTACACAGAGCTGCTCAAGGAATTCTACTTTTGCACTTGTGAGGACTTGTGCATAACGTGAGCCTATTAGCGCAATAATCATTAAGACAAATAACAAACCAAACCAAAACAAGAGGCTTTTCGATTCTTCTACAGCTCTGGAAAAAAAAGCTCTGATTTTACTACTTATAGGTGTGTGTTTGGGCAAAAGGAAGATTTTTGTTTGAGTCTATAAACTACTGACAACATTTCCCCCAAATTCCAAATAAAAATATTATCGTTTAGAGCATTTATTTTCAGAAAATGACAAATGCTCAAAATAACAAAAAAGATCCATGTTTTCAGATCTCAAACAATGCAAAGAAACAAGATCAAATTCATTTTAAAACAACATAATACTAATGTTTACGCTTAAGAAAAGTTCAGAAATCAATATTTGGTGCAATAACCCTTATTTTTAATCACAGCTTTCATGTGTCTTGGCATGTTCTCCACAAGGCAACAACCACTGAAAAAGTTTATCCATTTAACATCTGATCAGATGGTCAGAACAACCAGGTCAACGGTCAGTGGCCAATGTCCAATACCAACATGGAAAACATCATTAGGACAATCAGCATTTTCATTTAAAACAATCTCAGAATGGAACAAACTTCCAAATGAGCTAAAATTATGCAAATGCTTAAAAAATTTAGCCTGGAAATGAAACAACAGTTTCTAAGAGTGCAGACGTGTCAGCGTTAAAGACTCGACATGAGAAGGGGGTACAGGTATTGGGAAAAGAGTTTTAATTATTTTTTACTAATTGATGGAATGTATCACCGCTAGGGTTGCAAAATTCTGGGAATTTTCAAAGTTGGAAACTTTCCATGGGAATTTTCAGGAATTAATGGAAATTTTTGGGAATTAATGGGAATAAACTGGGAATTATTAAAGGTCCCATGGCATGAAATTTTCACTTTCTGAGGTTTTTGAACGTTAATGTGAGCTCCCCTACCCTGTTTAGCCCCCCCCCCCATGGTTAAAAGTTGCGAAATGTCTAAACTGAGCATTTGCAATCCTTTTCTGCGTTACAAAAAATCGGAGCTCAAACGGGCGATTTTGAACACGGAAACTTATTGACGTCAGATCGAAAAAAGAAATGCAAATGCAGTTCCACCCCCGTCTGTCTGAACTCAGAGTCTCTGTAAATCACGCCCAGAGAGTTTGGACTGTGAATGCGCTAGGCAATGCGAAATGCGTTTTTGTATTTGCCTGGAGGCACGTCCGAGTGTTTCTAGGCTCGGAAGTCCTTTATCTGAGCCTCTGGACCTTTGAACAGCAGTGGTTTAATTTTATTTTATGTGGAAATGTGTTTATTTTTCAATGGAACGCTTCAAATCTCTCCCCCGTGCAAAAACAAGGAAATGGATCAGCTGAGGGCTCAGAGCGAGAGGGAGAGTTTGGCCACGCCCCCACCCTCTACTATTGGCCAGCTCTTTTCTCCTCATTTGCATTCAAGCAACAACGCCCATTATGGAGTGTTCACAGTGACAAAAATTACTCTTTCTCATCTTATCTCTGTTTGATTATCTCAGTGTTGATTTTGAAGAAGGATTCATTTACAGTATTAGGGAACCATTAAGGAGCCATATAAAAGCATCAAGAAGTACCATGTCATGGGATCTTTAAAATGAACTAGTTTTTCTCACACAAAAAACAGTAAAAATCTGGTACAGAGACTAATAGATATGGTTAAACATTGAAAGCATTGAAAGGGTCCTATATATTTGCCCCTGTCTCCTCCCCCCTGCTGATTCAACAGGTAATGGACGCATTTACAAATGAAGAGATGCTAATTGTGGCCATCAGAGCCATCAGTTTGGACTAAGGGTCTTTTGACCCTTCTCCAGGACTTTAGGGGGGCTGTCAAAATTCCCGGGACTTCTAGTGTTAAAGTTGAAGGTTAGGGGCATCAATATAGTTGGTAGAAAAAATAATGTAGCATAATCTTGGCTAAAATAATCACATTTCTGTGAATAAAGTAGGACACTATTTTGTGCAGAGCCATCGAGCCACACCCTCTGCGTGCATTTGCATTCCTTTATCACATGCACAATAACTTCTAGAATTCTGAAGAGCTAAAGCGACTTTTCTGAGCTCACAGCAAATACAGAACACACACACATACACACACAATGGGAACACACACTCAAAAGTTCGGAACAGGCTCACGAATGAGCGAGTGGAGAAATTAGTGGCCATACGTGGCTCTTTGCGCCTGACACAGAGCCATCCTTCACAAGACTGGACACACACACTGAAGAAGATGAGGAGTCAGATGTTGAGGAAGTGAACACTGTGGACAAAGAGGAAGAAGCATGAAAGTATTTGGCAAAATGGAGAACATGGAAAAACCAGGCTTGAGAAGCTTTGGGTAAATATTTTGATTGACAAAAGACTTTTTGACGTTCAAGAAAGACTTTTCAGAGGGGAAAGCTGCTTTCATTTTACATTTTGAATTCAAGTTTTTGGACAGGAGGAGAGTTCCTTTCATTTTAAATTTTGAATTATAAGACACATTTTAGCCAATGTTCATGTTTTGTTGTTCGGTGAAGGAGATACGCATTGGTAAAGTTCTTCTTACAAATAAATCATGTGAGTCATGTGTTTTAATCGTCTCCCTTTTACAATAATGCTGCTGATGACAAAATAAAATGTTCATGTTTATGTTGGTATATGACTCAAAATAATTCCCATAAATTCCCAAAACTTCTGTGCAAAGTTGCCAATTTGAAAATTCCCCAAATTCCCACACCAAAGTTTCCATTGAAAATTTTTCGGCCCTTTGCAACCCTAATCACCGCCACTGTAAATATTATGAATTGCATTGTTTTTATGCTTTATGTTCATTGTTTGTCTCGGGGACTGCAGATGGAAATTAGAAAAAAGTCTGGAACAAAAGCATCTTTTCATTTTTTGTGATTACAGTAATCCCTCGTTTATCGCGGGGGTTAGGTTCCAGAAATAACGCAATAAGAGAAATCCACGAAGTAGGACAACTTTATATTTTACAATTATTCTACATGTTTTAAGGCTGTAAATGCCTCACCACACACATTATACACTTTTCTCAGACTGGAATGAATGTTTTCTCACATTTGACTCTAGTTTAAACACTCAAACTTTCATAGATTTTCAACAAAATGTCACGATAAACCCCTCATCGTGGACAAATCCGTGACAGAGCAGCACGTGTGGCGCACTTCTCCAAGGGATTGGTGCGCGTCTCGTCCCGGGATGTGGCAGTGCTCCTCACTCGTCCGGCGGGGCTTCCGGAGCCGTGTCTCCCCCCCACGCGTCACTATTAATACATTTTGTTGAAAATCTATGAAAGTTTGAGTGTTTAAACTAGAGACAAATATGAGAAAATGCAGCACGAGGCCGCGCGTACACCGGGGCTGTGAGCAGTGAGCACGAGATAGAACTGCGGCGCCCGGACCGCATCCTCTCAAGCCGAGCCACAAATCGAACACGCACAAACGAACGCAAAAGCCGCATGGAGTGATTTAATCCTGGTTCAGACCTGGTCCAGTCCTGGTTTAGTCCAGGGCCAGTCCAGGTTTAGACCTAGTTTAGACCTGGCCTAGACCTGGTTTAGTTCTGGTTTAGTCCTGGTCTGGTCTGGTCCTGGTCCTGGACATTGTTACACTATAAAAAAAAAAAAAGTTACACTATAAAAATAAAAAAAAATTGAAAAAAAAAAAAAAATCAGCGAAACAGCGAGGCCGCGAACAGTGAACCGCGATAGAGCGAGGGACCACTGTAATGCTCCTGTACATTGTCCCCAGGCCTGGACTGGTAATTGGGCATACCGGGCATTTTCCCGGTGGGCCGACAGTACCAGGGGCCGATGCCCTTCTTTTTTTTTTTTTTTTTACTTAGAGACCGGACCACAATTTAGGACTGAACCAGGACTAAATCAGGTCTGAACCAGGACTAAATCAGGTCTGAACCAGGACTAAATCAGGTCTGAACCAGGACTAAACCAGGTCTGAACCAGGACTAAACCAGGTCTGAACCAGGACTAAATCAGGTCTGAACCAGGACTACATCAGGTCTGAACCAGGACTAAACCAGGTCTGAACCAGGACTAAACCAGGTCTGAACCAGGTCTGAACCAGGACTACATCAGGTCTGAACCAGGACTAAACCAGGATTGAACCAGGACTAAACCAGGACTAATCAGGTCTAAATCAGGACTAAATCAGGTCTGAACCAGGACTAATCAGGTCTAAATCAGGACTAAATCAGGTCTGAACCAGGACTAAACCAGGACTAATTATGAGGGGCTGGTCTAAGCCAAAAATGCCAGGGCCATTTTTTGTCCCAGTCCAGACCTGATTGTCCCTGTCAAATAAATCAAATAAACTAAGTCTTTCACATTGTTCTTGGGTGACTTTATTCCACTCCTGGTGCAAGAACTGAAGTAGCTCAGCTTTGTGTTTGTGTTGGAAATCAACAGACGCTGGAATGGAATGGCTGTAATACATGTAGAGATGCTGATTTCAGAAGAAAAAAAAAATGCAATGGTCTCTTTATTATTTTTCCCAGAGCTGTATGAAGACACGAGTGTAAAAGTGTACCTAACGCCTGGACTACACTGATTAAAGCACTTTTAATGGACTGGCGCTTCTCACGTTGCTCCTGCGCTTGTCCAATCCGCGCGAATGCATGACGGTGCATATCGAGGGCTGGGCCACACACACACACACACACACACACACACACACACACACACACACACACACACACACACACACGCTCTCCAACCTGTGTGTGCACGCGCGTACGTCGCCTGTACGTCTCTCTCCGCGCTCCTCTCACTACCGCTCCTCCGGTTCGCCTCTCCACATCCACATCCACACCGCGCTCCGTCCTCATCCTCGCCTCTACGCGCCGCAGAGCCTCCCCACCCCCGCCCCGCCGCCCCTCCGCTGTCCTCGCTTCCCCTCCCCGGATCTCAGGGCGTGGATGGCGGCCGCTGGGAGCCCCGGAGATGCGCACGATGCCCGGGAGACGAGGCTGCTGGTAGGTGGCGTCTGTCTCCGGTTCAGCGTCTCCGCTCCGCATCCTCCTTTGTCTGCGCTCCGGCGCGTCTGGGGAGCACACGTTTCTTATTACATGATGAGGTGGTGATTTGTTTGGCGTCTTATTGTGTGGATTAGATGGTTTTCGTGCGTAAAAAAGGGTGAGGGTTAGGGCTAGAGCGCTGCGTAATGTTGCTCTCCTCCTGCGCGGTTGTTTGGCTGTTTACTTCAAAGTCTGGGCTCTAGTCCCGGTTTAGGTCCGTGTCTGGTCCAGGTGTAGCGCTAATGTTAGTCCGGACTCACCTGGGTTAGAATGCTGACGTAACGATGATACGGTCACGTTTTGGTGCTCGGCAGTGTCATGACTAACTCGCTTTGGCCCGCATTTGTTTGAGTTTGATCCTTTGTTTAAAGCGGGATAGTCTGATTCTGTCTGATTTTGCACAGATTTTAAATAAGAATAGTATCCATTTTTTCAATGTTAATCCTGGTTTAGACTTGGTCCTCATGTAATCCAAGTTAAACCTGGTTCAGTCCTGGTTTACATTTAGTTTTAGACTTTATTAGTCCTGGTTAAGACCTAATGTAGTCCTTAAAGACCAAGTAGTAGGATTTACTATAGACCAGTTTAATGTCCACTGTCTATTCCTGTGGGTTTGTGTGGGCTCAGAGTTAATCTTGTTTTAGTCTGTGTTAGTCTGGTTTAGTCCTGGTTCAGTCCCACATGCAGAGAATACAACGAAGTGTGTCTAATTTTTATTACGACTCTCTTGGTGCAGGGAATCTCCCCTGAGATAATTAATGCTGCAATTTTCTGACATCCAAATGTTTACAGGAGATAAACTGTGCAGAACAGGCGCGTATCCTGTTGGAACAGCGTGCTCTTGTCATTATCTCGTGCCAGTATTTTGAGTGATTCATGCATTTTTACAAATCCTGTATTGTCCAGCATTTGAGGCTCGGGTGTTCAGAACATTTCTGTTCCCTTTCACTACCCACTTTTTAGTACTTACTTGGATTATTGTGTGAAGAATCCTTCAGTCGTCCAGGTAGAATCCACGGCAAAAGGAGAAATTCAATTTGTCAACTGGACAAAGTTTATTTGGTGGAATACGTTTCAAAGCTCATCCAAGCTGCTTCTTCACTTCAATTCTGAAGAAGCAGCTTGGATGAGCTGTGAAACGTCTTTGTCCGGTTGACAAGTCGAATTTCTCCTTTTGCCATACTTGGATTATTAAAAATGTAGGGTTAAAAAATGACTTAATCAACAATAGGCAACATGGAGGCGCAGCTGTTAGTGGAGTTTGCACGTTCTCCCCGTGTCTGAGTAGGGTTCCTCTGGGTGATCCGGTTTCGGTGACTTCTAAAAACTGTAGACTCCCCTGAAAATGAGATCTGAATATCAGTGGGACTTTCCTGATTAAATCAATAGGAATAAATGAACAATGAAAAAGTTATATCAAATCTGTGACAGTGAAATGTGAGCTGTTTGGAACAGGAAGTCACGGCCCTGCTTCTGTTATCAAACGGTTTTAGATCCATGTGGAGGTTTACACTGAAGTAAGGATCTGCTGTATGTGTTTAATACGACATACTCAAAAAGCGTAATTATAAACGAAATAGCCTTTTGTAGTCGAAGTAAGTAAACACTTCTACAATAAAAACGATAAGAACTACGGAAGTCGACAAGAGGCCATATTCATAAATAATATTTTTTCTTCCTTGTTATCCCGAGATAACGAGATAATTATTTTGAGATCTCGAGAAAACAACTGAAACGTCTACCTCCACGTTGTGACGGGCTGACTTCGGGGCTATTTCTCATTCTGAATAGACGCGTTTTTGGTCATTAGAATGTCTGGAATAATAATCGATCAGCTGATAAGGCAATATTTTGATCAGGGGTCGACACAGGGGGAGATTGCATTGCGTCTTTTAATTCGGGATAATTTCAAGATTAGTCCGCGGCACCTCCGCAGAAGACTGGCCCGGCTTCGTCTTTACCGACGGAGACGCAGCGTTTTCTCGAGATCACGGAATAACAGTTTCGTTTTCTCGAGATCACGAATTAATTGTGTGGTTTTCTCGAGATCTCAAATGAATTTTCTCATTATTAAGGTGGAAAATAATCATTACGAACATGGCCTTTGTCGGCTTCCGTAAAAAACATTGCAATAAATTATTAGTTAAATTAGGCATTACGGGCGGCAGTGGCTCAGTTGGTAGAGCGTTTGTCCACTGATCCAAAGTTTGGCAGTTCAAATCCCGCTCTTGACATAAGACGCATCAGTGGTTGAGCGGTCAGATCCACTGAGTACGATTCCAGCTCCCACAGATGAGTGCTGCCGTTATGTCCTTGGGCAAGACATTTAACCCGCCTCGCCCCCAGTGCCTGTGTACACTGGTGAGTGAATGGTGAGTAAAGTGCCTTTGGGTGCCTTGAAATCGAGGAAAAGCGCTAAATAAAGATGTGACCACTGGATGGGAGACCGCTGGGAGGCGCCAGTGTCCAAAACTGCCCTTGTGTCCTTAGGCAAGACACTTCACCATATTGCCTAAGTGCTTGTGGTGGTCAGAAGGGTCGATGGTGCAAATTGGCAGCTTCATTTCCACCAGTCTGTCCCAGGGCAGCTGTGACTACTGGGTACGGTCGCTCCTGCCTAACTACCTTGGACGTTAAGCTTGTTTGTTTGCAATTTTAGATTTTGTTTTATTTTTTCTTACTTTATTTACTTTAGCCGTCCAGTTAACACTAGCTTTGTTTTTTGGGCATTTTTGGCGTTTTTTCTTGATTTCGGCTTGTCTCTTTGTTTTTTGTTTTTTTTAATAATTCCCCTTGTGGATCAATAAAGTTTGTCTAAGCCTAATTCTAAGTATCTTAAAGGAAAAGTAACGTTATTTTACAATCTGAGCCTTCTTTCGGTAATAAAACAAGTCGTTTGACTCACCCATATCACGTTCGTGTCATTTGGAGCTGTTTGAAGAAAGTTATGTTGTAGCGTATCTGTTAGCATTTGTATTCGGGGCATTACTTTGCGGTCTCCAAATAACACAAACTTTAGCACTTTTCAAATCATAGAAGCCCGATGTCTTAATGTAAGATTTCGTTTGAAGCAAAAGTGGCCTGTAATCCGAGATTTATCCATAGTTTTCAGCTTTGCGTTTCATGTTTGGGTCCCGGGAGCTGATAGCACAGTCCGCGCATGCGCACTGGCGTCCTCATCTACTCGAAACTATGGCTAAATCTCGGATTACAGGCCACTTTTGCTTCAAACGAAATCTTACATTAAGACATCGGGCTTCTATGATTTGAAAAGTGCTAAAGTTTGTGTTATTTGGACACCGCAAAGTAATGCCCCGAGCATATGATACAGCACCATGTTAACGGATACGGGATCATTAGTAGAACAGAACGGCTCAACATAAGTTCTGCGATACTGCTCCAATTGACAGAAAAATGCTATGGGTGAGTAAAACTACTTGTTTTATTGCCGAAAGAAGGCTCAGATTGTAAAAAAAACGTTAATTTGCCTTTAACACCACCGAGTGCGGAGCATAGACTGAACGTATAAATGGACAAAGCTAAAGCATTAGCCGCCGCGTTACAGATAGGATGCTCGCATGCGGCTCTTCCGGTATGGCAAGCCGTCTTAACATTCGAACGCTCGGCTGGATATGTATCGCACATATCTCCAACTCAGTTTTGCCTAGTTAAAAAGAAAATTTCAGATATCCACAAAAAAATTCTTCCTCGGGCAAATGATGCCGCTTTTGCCGTTCATTTGTACGGGGTTCATCATTACGGATAATCTACAATTCAGTTCCAGATATCCACTACGTGAATTAAGGATATCCGCAACTGAAATATACATATCTGTAATTCCAGTTTGAGATATCTACAATTTGATTTTGACTAGTCATAAATCCAGTTCAGGATATCTTAAATTCACCCCAGTTCAAGATATCGACATGTTCCTTTTCAGATGTCTTGAATGAAGTTTGGACTAGGTGAAATGAAGTTGTAGATATCTGGAATTACGACTAGTCAAAATGAAAATCTCAAACTGGAATTAGGGATAGTCATAATGTAATTGTAGATATCTATCATCAAGTTATAGATATCTTGAAATGAATTTTGAAATTGGAGATCTCGGTAATGTTCATTTTTTGTACTCAAAATATAATTCCAGATATCTTGAATTGGAGTTTTGACCAGGAGAAATGACGTCGCTGTTTGCAAATGATCTTCACTTTAGGCGGGAGCGGTATTTCCACATGGACCGGTCGGCTGTTAATGGAAAGTTAATTTATCAGTAGGAATGCCAAAATGCATCTTAGGGTCGTTTTGTTTATGCACTCTTGAAACGTTCATTGAAAATTATATTAACGACAAAAACTAATTTTAACACTGACGGTTGTTTAGATTTAGGGACAAATGTCTTTTTGGACAGATTGGTGCGCGGTGCTTTCTCTGTCATGACGCCATAATGACGTTTGAGATCTTTAACTTTCAATCTGCCTTGTCAAAACGGAATTACAGATATCTGCAGTTGTCATTTATGATGTGACGAGTTGAATGTTGTTTTCAGTGATGTAATTGCAGATAATCTGTAATTCCGCTTTGCCTAGTCAAAACTGAAGTGCAGATATCTCTAACTGTCATTTTGTCTAGTCAAAATTACGTGATAAAAGGAGAAGTTCAATTTGTCAACTGGACAAAGTTTGTTTGGTTGAAAACGTTTCGCCGCTCATCCGAGAGGCTTCGTCAGCTCTAATAAGAATACTGGTAAGACACTTGCTTATATCTTGCTGCAGGGAGGAGCTAACTGGCTAACTACTTTCCGAAACTATCTCATTGGTTTCCGTCTTTTGTTTCTCTGGCGTCTAGGTAACGATCCATATTCATCCCTACGACCGTTTTTCCCACCTCTGGCCCTGACCTGGCTAGCCCTATTGTTCCCCTGTTTGCTTGATCTAGGCTTAAGAATGGAATTGTAGATGGGATGCAAATTATGTCTGACTCCACCATTTCTGTTCAGAGAAGGATTCTCTTTTTTGACAAAAATAGCCTCTTTAACTCCCCTCTCAAACCAATTCCTTTCCCTGGCTAAGATCCGAACCTCACTGTCCTCAAAAGAATGGCCCGTGGCTTCTAGGTGAAGATATACGGCAGATTCACCTAGAAGCCACGGGCCATTCTTTTGAGGACAGTGAGGTTCGGATCTTAGCCAGGGAAAGGAATTGGTTTGAGAGGGGAGTTAAAGAGGCTATTTTTGTCAAAAAAGAGAATCCTTCTCTGAACAGAAATGGTGGAGTCAGACATAATTTGCATCCCATCTACAATTCCATTCTTAAGCCTAGATCAAGCAAACAGGGGAACAATAGGGCTAGCCAGGTCAGGGCCAGAGGTGGGAAAAACGGTCGTAGGGATGAATAGGGATCGTTATCTAGATGCCAGAGAAACAAAAGACGGAAACCAATGAGATAGTTTCGGAAAGTAGTTAGCCAGTTAGCTCCTCCCTGCAGCAAGATATAAGCAAGTGTCTTACCAGTATTCTTATTAGAGCTGACGAAGCCTCTCGGATGAGCGGCGAAACGTTTTCAACCAAACAAACTTTGTCCAGTTGACAAATTGAACTTCTCCTTTTATCATGGATTCTACCTGGACGACTGAGGGACTTTTCACGTAGTCAAAATTACGTTACGGATTTCTCAAATGACAATTCCCACTATCCAAAATTAAATTACGCCTAGTCGGAAAGATGTTGTTGATATCTTCAGTGTTAATTCCGGTTAGTCAAAGTGTTTAAATGTTAAAACGTCTTGCCATATTTCTGGTTCCTACTGACCTTGGCTCCCGTTGACTTACACTGGAATATTGCGGTTCCTCTCTCTGTAAATGCTGCTGTGAGCCTCGTCATTTTGGTCTTAAAATGTTTGTATTAACTCGCTCTACATGATCCTGGTTTTCCGCTATTTTGTCCATTAAAAAATGCCTCCAAATTCGCCCCTGTAACCGTCAGCATCACGAGCTTTATTCGAGTGATGTTGAAGTCTTTAGGCGACGTCACACTCGCTCCGTCCACTTCTTTACACAGTCTGTGGTGTGGAGTGAATGAATACTGATCTGTAAATCACCTGGTTTGAAATGATTAAATGAAATAACTGTTGTCTTTAAAAGATGCTGAGTAGTAGAGGATTGGAAGCAACATTTGCGATATTGCTGTTGTGTCCTATGGCACGACCAAACAACCCCTGCTTGTGTATCTGTTCGAAAAGGGTGACAGAGAGAAGCTGGTGCAGAATGAAAGCCACACTAGTGCGCCTGCCCCAGGGCATCTGACGTACAGGTGAGGTGATCAGATCCAAGTGTCTCTGGTGCATGGAAACAGGCAGAGCGCACAGTCTCTATGCACAGACTAAAGCATTAGTGTTCTACAGCTTTTACACTCGCTCACAGGGCCTGGACTGGTAATCGGGCATACCAGGCATTTTCCTGGTGGGCCGACAGTCCCAGGGCCCAATGCTGTTTTTTCTTTTTTTTACTTAGAGACTTGCCCACAATTTAGAGGAGGCGTCCCATTGGTCCATCTTCAATACAGACAGTGGACTAAACCAATCAGGATATAGAAGCTCACGAGAGCGGTCCCACCCCTTTCTCTGCACTGATCCCCGGCAGTTTCAGTGTTGAGCGTGGAAACGTGGAGAAGCGGCAGAAAGGGAGTGTGGAGAAGTTACAGGCTAAAAGATAAAAAAAATCTCCCTATAGACGCTGCGGAATGTTCTAATCTAACAGACATATTCTCTGGAGGGGCTGAAGCCTCCACGTCCTCTGCAGCCCAGGCTGAAGGTGGACAGGGAGAGGAGCAGCCAGAGACTGTGGACAGGGAATCCGAGGGAACCCGAGGACAGAGTGACCAGGGAAGTGTCGCACAGGCACAGCAGGTCAGCAGGTATTAATGTTAGGATAATACCGGGACTTGTAGGTGACGGACAGGCATGAAAATCACTCACATTTCAGCAAAATTCGCTATTTTGAAGCCAAAAGAGGCGACCTACGTGAATCGTGTCGATGATGAGAAGTTTTTTGGGTTTTTTTCCGCTTCATTTCCACATTTCGCCTGGGGTGCCAGCCAACGTGTTCCTGACCTTGTGTGCAAGATGCATTTTAAATAAACCGTTGAATGTGTAGTTACTGCGAGTTTGCTGGTGGTTTTTTGGGATTTTTCCTTTAAATGTTGCGCCCTGGTTTCCCCTCGGCCAAGACGTAACAATAGTAAAATACTTTGCTTCGGGGGACACAAACATAAATTAGTCCGTTGTGCTCCGCTAATTATAGGCTGACCACCGGCATGAAACAGGAAAGGAGGACACTTGTGTCCAAAAAGGAGGACAAAGGCCCTAAAGTGAGGACACCTTGTTTTTTTTTTTGTTTTTTTCCCTTGGGGAAAACAAAGAATGTGCGCTGAGAATGTGCACTGCTCGCACATTCTGCATTTCGGATGTCGCCCACAGGAATTCCAAGTATTACTAGTCGCAATAGAATAATATTTTGTCTTTAGGGAACAAGGAGCAGACCACCCGGCTCATTGAGTTGAGGCGGGAGTTGTTCCATCTCGCAGATGGCCATGCGGTCCACGGACTGCACTCAGGGCTGAGCGAGTATGCACCGCCTTGACTGCAGACTGAGACCACACTCCGAACCGTGCACTTTCTGAATTGGGAAACGGCGAACATCGCAGAGTAGCAAGTGTAAATAATGGGTGGGGATTTATGACGATTTATGCAACGAAAGAAGGACAAAACGTAAAAAAGGAGGACACGTGACAGACGGCCGGACAGACAGCTCTAAAAGCGGACTGTCCGGACGAAATCCGGACGAATGGTCACCCTAGCTAATTATGAGGGGCCGGTCTAAGCCAAAAATGCCAGGGCTGTTTTTTTTGTCCCAGTCCAGCTCTGGATGAGGGGCTGTGGACTCTGGAGCCACAGATGCCTCGCTTTAACCTCCCCATCCTCTTCTCCTCGTTTTGTTGCAGGTATGCTGGTGCTGACCTCCTCGGGGCCCCGGAGCACACGGCGGACAGGGGACATGGGCAGGTGTTGTGAGGGGAGCAGGATCTCTCACCATGGGGCTGCGCTCCAGGACTAGTGCCGGAGGGGAAAAGGGGCCCCAGCAGACGCCCCCTGCTGGCGGCACAGCGTCTGAGGTGGGGGAGCGCGATGGGGCCATGCTGCTGGCCCCCGGGCGGGACGACCCAAAGCGGCCTCAGCACGTGGGCTTCGGGCTCCTGGCCAAGACCCCCCTGGACTACGAGAGGCCCCACAAGAGGAACCACATCCGCAAGAGGAAGGCCCAGAACCTGATCTACGACGCGCTGGAGCGGCCCCGGGGATGGGCCCTGCTCTACCACGCCTTTGTGTGAGTACCTCTGCGCGGAGCCCCACCGCACGAGCTAATGGTCATACTGTGTCAGAACTAGGGATGCACTGATCCGATATGGGTGTTGAATATCTGCATCCAGGTTTGGTATATAAATCAGTGTAATACGAAGTGTCACAGTGTTTGATTTTGCACTTACTTAGTTCTGTCTTAGTTTTATTTTATTTTTGTTCAAAGAAAATAAATGCTGTTTTTAGCCATATCCCTATCGGAATTGGTATTGGTGCTGAAAAAGCTGCCTCTGGTCATTTCGGTAGATTTAGTCACTAATAATAATCACTCAGGGTGCTTCACAGGTGCTTGGTTTAGTCCAGGGGTCGGCAACCTTTACCACTCAAAGAGCCATTTGGACCCGTTTCACACAGTAAAGAAAACACTGGGAGCCACAAAACCCTTTTGAAATGTAAAATGAAATAACACTGCATATAACGGCTTTTTTTTGCCTTTGTTCCATAGAATTATATTTTGAAAATGAATTAACTAAAATAAAATACATTTTAATTAAATACAGTGGTCCCTCGCTATATCGTGGTTCACTTTTCGTGGCCTCGCTGTTTCGTGGATTTTTTTATTCCAATTTTTTTTTTTTATATAGTGTATCAACGCGCATTTCTGCGTCCTGATTGGCTAAGGGACTGTAGACCTTTGCTGATTCGTCAGTCATGCTCCTCCGTGTCTCCTGTACAGAATACGTTCAGTTTGACAGATTTATATAAATGTTCGACCGCAGTGTGACTCTGAAGTGCTGTATGTTTGCAAGTTTTCTCCCCGACAAAACCCGCCACAGCGAAGCGGCGGCAGGACGAAGAGGCTCGGTCATAAGAACTGTGAAATACACACGAAACACACTTTGGTTTCGTTCTATAATACTGTGCTTTTTTTGTCGAAAATCTACGAACGTTTGAGTGTTTAAACAAGAGAGAAATGTGAGAAAACGTTAATTCCAGTCTGAGAAAAGTGTAGAATGTGTGTGGTGAGGCGTTTACAGCCTTAAAACATGGAGCATAATTGTAAAATATAACACTGACGACTTCGCAGATTTCGCTTGTCATGGGTTATTTTTAGAACGTAACCGCCGCGATAAACGAGGGACCGCTGTACTGAGCCGCATCAGAGGGATCAAAGAGGCTCTGGAGCCGCGGGTTGCCGACCCTTGGTTTAGTCTGACACACTTCGTATATTTGAGTGAGATTTTCTATTGTGCCGCAGTGATGTTAAATATGTTTGTGGATTATCCGAGGAAATCTCCGTCCATTCAGCCGACGTTGTGTAACATATGATGTGAAAATCTGTGTTTATCCTAAACATTATACTGCGGTTCTGGGCTGAGCTTTGTTGTGAGTAGTGATGGGTGATATATCGGTTTCATTAGTGCAGTTGGTCATATTGGAGGATTTCCTTTAGATATCGGTCGGATATTGAACACTTAGCTGATTTCTGACACAAATTTTGTTCTGCATTGCCCCAGTCTGTTTGTGCCTGTGTCTTTGTCTTACTTGGTCTAGAAAATGATCTGTTACATGCTTCTTCATAAAAAAAAACAACAAAAAAAACACGTAGGTTTGTGCTGTGTTTTATTTGCACTTGTTTGACTGAATACGGCAAAATGGCAAACCAGGTCTAATAATCTATAGTTTGACAGATTCAGTTGGACATCCTGATTTTTTATTTAAAAATGTATGCAAAATTCTGCAGAGGATACAGAAGATGGGGCCTTTAAATATTAATTACAATAATCTTTGATGAGTTTTTAACCACGTTATTACTGTGTTCCTTTATCATAAGCTCCTACAGAGTTATGCTTCGATTGATTTTTTTGATTTTTGCATGTTTGTGTAATCCTGTATTATCCTGCATCTGGGACTTAAGTGCTCAGGAAAGATCTGTTTTCACAAACATTCAGGGTTAAAAATGCCACATAACCACTTTTGGAATAGTACATTATTTAAATACATAAAAATGAACATGAGCGGACATGTGGCTTGTGATGACACACGCCTCTGAATAAACACTGTTTACACACTGTATACATACATGACATATATACATGTTATATACATGTTATATAAATGATACATACACTTACATACAAACTGTGAGGGCGTCAGTGTGACTCCTCACTGTCACGTCAGGGCCTCCAGCTGGGTGTGTACACAACATACTGCAGTACTCTATATGAATACTGCAGTACTCTATATGAATACTGCAGTACTCTATATGAATACTGCAGTATTCTATATGAATACTGCAGTATTCTACATGAACACTGCAGTACTCTATATGAATACTGCAGTACTCTACATGAATACTGCAGTACTCTATATGAATACTGCAGTACTCTACATGAATACTGCAGTACTCTATATGAATACTGCAGTACTCTACATGAACACTGCAGTACTCTATATGAATACTGCAGTACTCTATATGAATACTGCAGTACTCTATATGAATACTGCAGTACTCTACATGAACACTGCAGTACTCTATATGAACACTGCAGTACTCTACATGAACACTGCAGTACTCTATATGAATACTGCAGTACTCTACTGTGTTCATGTAGAGTACTGCAGTACTCTACATGAACACAGTACTGTATACGAATACTGCAGTACTCTACATGAACACTGCAGTACTCTATATGAATACTGCAGTACTCTACATGAACACAGTACTCTATATGAATACTGCAGTACTCTACATGAACACAGTACTCTATATGAATACTGCAGTACTCTACATGAACACAGTACTCTATATGAATACTGCAGTACTCTACATGAACACTGCAGTACTCTATATGAATACTGCAGTACTCTACATGAACACTACTTTATATGAACATACTTCAGTACTCTATATGAATACTGCAGTACTCTATATGAATACTGCAGTACTCTACATGAACACTGCAGTACTCTACATGGACACTGCAGTACTCTATATGAATACTGCAGTACTTTACATGAACACAGTACTCTACATGAACACTGCAGTACTCTACATGAACACAGTACTTTATATGAACATACTTCAGTACTCTATATGAACATACTGCAGTACTCTATATGAACACTGTGGTACACTACATGAATACTGCAGTACTCTATGAATGAATGCTGTGGTACTCTATATGGACACTGTAGTACTCTACATGAACACTGCAGTACTCTATATGAAGATATTGCAGTACTCTACATGAACACTGCAGTACTCTATATGAAGATATTGCAGTACTCTACATGAACACTGCAGTACTCTATATGAAGATATTGCAGTACTCTACATGAACACTGCAGTACTCTATATGAAGATATTGCAGTACTCTACATGAACACTGCAGTACTCTATATGAAGATATTGCAGTACTCTACATGAACACTGCAGTACTCTATATTAGGGGTGTGCAAAATAATCGTCATAACAATGCATCGCGATACTGTGTGATTGTGAGTGTTTGTGTTGTACCTGTACACTAGTATCTGGATGTGTGTGTGTTTGTGTGTGTTTGTGTTGTTCCTGTACACTAGTATCTGGATGTGTGTGTGTTTGTGTGTGTTTGTGTTGTACCTGTACACTAGTATCTGGATGCGTGTGTGTGTGCTTGTGTATGTTTTGTGAGTTTGTGTTGTACCTGTACACTAGTATCTGGATGCGTGTGTGTGTATGTGTGTCTGTATATGTTTGTGTGTGTTTGTGCATATTTGTGCGTGTCTCTGTGTGTTTGTGTGTTTGTGAGTGTTTGTGTTGTACCTCTACAGTAGTATCTGGATGTGTTTGTGTGTATGTGTGTGTTTGTGTTGTTCCTGTACACTAGTATCTGGATGCGTGTGTGTGTGTTTGTGTGTGTTTGTGTGTGTTTGTGTTGTTCCTGTACACTAGTATCTGGATGCGTGTGTGTGTTTGTGTGTGTTTGTGTGTGTTTGTGTGTGTTTGTGTTGTTCCTGTACACTAGTATCTGGATGCGTGTGTGTGTCTGTGTGTGTTTGTGTGTGTTTGTGTTGTTCCTGTACACTAGTATCTGGCTGCGTGTGTGTGTTTGTGTGTGTTTGTGTGTGTTTGTGTTGTTCCTGTACACTAGTATCTGGATGCGTGTGTGTGTTTGTGTGTGTTTGTGTGTGTTTGTGTTGTTCCTGTACACTAGTATCTGGATGCGTGTGTGTGTTTGTGTGTGTTTGTGTTGTTCCTGTACACTAGTATCTGGATGTGTGTGTGTTTGTGTGTGTTTGTGTGTGTTTGTGTTGTTCCTGTACACTAGTATCTGGATGCGTGTGTGTGTTTGTGTGTGTTTGTGTTGTTCCTGTACACTAGTATCTGGATGCGTGTGTGTGTTTGTGTGTGTTTGTGTTTGTGTGTGTTTGTGTTGTTCCTGTACACTAGTATCTGGATGCGTGTGTGTGTTTGTGTGTGTTTGTGTGTGTTTGTGTGTGTTTGTGTTGTTCCTGTACACTAGTATCTGGATGCGTGTGTGTGTTTGTGCGTGTTTGTGTTGTTCCTGTACACTAGTATCTGGATGCGTGTGTGTGTTTGTGTGTGTTTGTGTGTGTTTGTGTTGTTCCTGTACACTAGTATCTGGGTGCGTGTGTGTGTTTGTGTGCGTTTGTGTTGTTCCTGTACACTAGTATCTGGATGCGTGTGTGTTTGTGTGTGTTTGTGTGTGTTTGTGTGTGTTTGTGTGTGTTTGTGTTGTTCCTGTACACTAGTATCTGGATGCGTGTGTGTGTTTGTGCGTGTTTGTGTTGTTCCTGTACACTAGTATCTGGATGCGTCTGAGGTTTGGCTGTTCACACTTGTCTGCGCTGCCAGTGACAGAACAAAGACCAGCTGCTCGTTTCCAACACAAACACTGACCTTTACAAGAAGAAGTGTCTCCACACAAAACAGCTCCCACCAACCTGATAACAAGTTTATTACCGTACACACACACACACACACACACACAACATCACAACATTACACACGAACGACAGTTTAAAGCTCCTTTATTACACAAAATGGACTCTTGTGAACTTTAAGCCAAGTTAAAACGGTGTTCCCTCCTCAGAAACACACTTGGAGTGGTGTTTTGTTTCACACATGCTTGAATAATCCTTTTGTTATTAGTTTGTCTACATCTCCAATGCTCAAAATGCTCTGTTTTCAACTTGTGATGTCATTAAGTGTACTGTTTCAAGTTAGCTACATTTTACTTTTAGTTCAGTAGGGCTAAAATTATCCAGACGATTCTACTGAATGTGTGTGGATCTTAAGCACACAGTGTAAAGCCCTATTCGGACGGGATTATTTTTATGGGGTGACATGGGGTGAAGTAATAATTACCAGGGAATTTAGTCCTGTCCGAACGCGCCATGTCCATAAACATAACGGAGTATGTCTGTGAAATTTACAGCGACTTTCACCTTCTGTAAAACGGTCTGGAGGAATTACCATAGGTAATATTAATCCCGTGCGAATGCGACCCTCGGTAAAGATGTATGTAATATTTCGTCACATCCGTTTAAAGAAATAATTTACTGCAATTTTCAAACACGGAGGAGCTTGAAGCGCTTTGTTTTGCCGGCAAACAAAATGATCTACCGGTACTCTCAAACAAACGCACACACCGACCAATGAAAAAGACCAAGAGGTATAAATCAGTCGTCAGAGGCATGAAACTTCTGCTTGTTTTAGGTCATGTATGCTCTATTAGTCCTGATTATGGGCAATAATTTGCATAGTTCGCTAATATTACACATAGGCTAATCATGACGTGCACGGCAACAAATACGTGACGGCAGAGCGTAAACAAACTCCTCCTGTGTCAAATGAATATTCCGGACATTTCTTGTCCTGTGTGAATGGGGTCATTTATATTACAGAGGTCCTGTGATAAACCGACATTACTCTACATCCCCCTGTAAAAATAATCCTGTCCGAATAGGGCTTAACAGAGTGTTTGTGTTACGCTGTCAGTTTAAATGTGCAGGGTTTGTCTGTTAAACATGTGTGAATGAAACAAAACACAACAACAATTCAAAAGTTCAAAACTCCATGCGCAGATTTCAGGTGCCGGTAACAGCAGGAACATTCAACTATTCCAAAAAAGAGAAGTTTTACTGCACACTTGTTGGACTTTATCTTTATTCTTTATTAGATTAGAGCGAACAAAGCGTTTCGCCACTACATCGTCATCAGGTTCGCCCGAGTAGTGCCAGGTGCGACTAAATACCATCTAGTGCAGGGGGCGGCAACCTTTACCACTCAAAGAGCCATTTGCACCCGTTTCACACAGTAAAGAAAACACTGGGAGCCACAAAACCCTTTTGAAATTTAAAATGAAATAACACTGCATATAACGGCTTTTTTTTTTTTTTTTTTTACCTTTGTGACATAGAATTACATTTTGAATATGAACGAACTAAAATAAAATACATTTTAATTAAATACAGTGGTCCCTCACTGTTTCGCTGATTTTTAAATAGTGTATCAACACGTATTGTGTTCTGCATCCTGATTGGCTAAAGGACTGTAGACCTTTGCCGATCCGTCAGTCATTCTCCTCCGTGTCTGCTGTAGGCTACAGAATGCCTAATTTATTTAAATGTTCGATCACGAGCAGTGTGACTCTGAAGCAGTGACGGACTGAGCAGTCTGGCATTTGAGCACATGCCAGAAGGGCCGAAGCCGTGCTCTATTACAGATTTGACCACGTGTCCGCGCGCACACTTCTTGCGGCAGTGTTTCCGCATAACGAACTGAGTCCAGGTGGCGGAACCAGTCCTGAGAGCGCACGGATGCCTTCTCACTACAGTTCTGTGTTTGGTGCAGAGCTGTAGAACCCCTCCCTCCACAGACTACGGGGCCACTTCTAGGTGTAAATTGCCAGGGCCGATGATCCCAGTCTGTCACTGCTCTGAAGTGCTCTATGTTTGCAAGTTTTCTCCCCAACAAAACCCGCAGCGGCGCCAGGCGCCTCGGTCAGAGGAACTGTGAAATACACACATATTTATACACGCAATATAAAGCTGACTACTTCACGAATTTTGCCTATCGTGGGTTATTTCTACAACGTAAGCCCCACGATAAACGAGGGACCACTGTACTGAGCCGCATCAGAGGGATCAAAGAGCCGCATGCGGCTCCGGAGCCGCAGGTTGCCGACCCCTGATCTAGTGACATGTTTTTTTGTTTGTTTTTTGTTTGTTGTTGTAAAGTCGTATTGTTTTTTTGAATGCAATAGGCCTATATATTACATATGTTACCGACTAGCCAAACAGGACACAAGTCGTCCCGGAGGCGTTTTGAGTTATTTACAGATTCTGAAAGTGTAGATTCTACGTTTTCCAATGATGCCTTACACATGAAAATCTGACAACATTTGAAGAAGTTGTGGCTATTTGAAAGCATACAAAGAAGATTTTGCTAAGGGGTGAAATCAGCTCCTAAAGTTTTCTCACTTTTCTCACAACTTGCCTCATTTGCATGACATTAAGCTGAGCCCCCCCCATCACTGACTCACTGTGGTGTGGTGTTAATGTCCAGGCAGGCCAGAATCATTCAATAATTTAATAATACACAGGATAATATGTTAAGTCAAAGTTTACTAGAAAATTTAATAGACTAATTTAATAGACTACCAAGATTCAAGATGTTTTTTGTCATATGCAGGGTCAACACAAGGTCAATAATGCAATGAAATACTTAAAGGAGAAATAACGTTTTTTTTTTTTGTTTTTTTTTTTACAATCGGAGCCTTATTTCGGTAATAAAACAAGTTGTTTTACTCACCCATAACACTTTGGTGTCATATGGAGCACTTCCAGAGATGTTTTAGATTAGCGATAGCCGTAGCGCTAATATATGCCCCGAGCGGTCTCCAAATAACACAAACTTTAGCACTTTTCAAATGATAGAAACTCAATGTCTTAGTCTACGCTTTTGTTTGTGTCAAAACTGGCCTGTAATCTGAGATTTATCCATAGTTTCGAGGAGATGAGGAGGCCAGTGCGCATGTGTGGAGTCACAGTTTATTTTGCTCTCAGCTCCCGGGACCCAAACATGAAACGCAAAGCTGTAAATTATGGATAAATCTCGGATTACAGGCCCTTTTGACTCAAATGAAAGCATAGACTAAGACATTGAGCTTCGATGATTTGAAAAGTGCTAAAGTTTGTGTTATTTGGAGACCGCTCGGGGCATATATTGGCGCTACGACTATCGCTAATCTAAAATATCTCTGGAAGTGCTCCATATGACACCAAAGTGCTATGGGTGAGTAAAACAACTTGTTTTATTACCAAAATAAGGCTCAGATTGTATAAAACGTTAATTCTCCTTTAAACTGTGCTGGAGACTGGTGAGAATTCTCAAGTGGAGTTTTGATTGCAGATTTGTTGACTTTTGTTTTATGGTTCTTATCTATATAATTAATGAGCCTATCCATGAAACAAAAACTGGCACCCGGCTCTTGGCTCTCGAGTCTCAGCTCACGATTCTTCTCTGTCTGAGTCTGAGTCACGGTGGATCCTCGTGTGTCGCGTGTGACATGTGAGCGCTGCGCCATCAGTCCACGCTCCCCAATATGTCACTCCATCTGGACCTGTGTCAGACCTGGAGAACAGAGAGAGGGAGAGAGGGAGGGAGGAAGAGGAGGGAGAGATGAGTCCCTCCATCTGGACCTGTGTCAGACCTGGAGAACAGAGAGAGGGAGAGAGGAAGACGAGGGAGAGACGAGTCCTTCCATCTGGACCTGTGTCAGACCTGGAGAACAGAGAGAGGGAGAGAGGGAGGGAGGAAGACGAGGGAGAGACGAGTCCTTCCATCTGGACCTGTGTCAGACCTGGAGAACAGAGAGAGGGAGAGAGGGAGAGAGGAAGACGAGGGAGAGACGAGTCCTTCCATCTGGACCTGTGTCAGACCTGGAGAACAGAGAGAGGGAGGGAGGAAGAGGAGGGAGAGATGAGTCCCTCCATCTGGACCTGTGTCAGACCTGGAGAACAGAGAGAGGGAGAGAGGGAGGGAGGAAGACGAGGGAGAGACGAGTCCCTCCATCTGGACCTGAGATAGACCTGAAGAAAAGAGAGAAAGAGAGGGGAAGAGGGGTAAAGGAGACAAGGGAGAGCTGTGTCTCTCCATCTAGACCTAGGTCAGACCAGGAGAAAAGAGAGAGAGAGAGAGAGAGATGAGTCCCTCCATCTGGACCTGTGCCAGACCTGGAGGAAAGAGAGAGGGAAAGAGGGAAAGAGAAGAGGAGGGAGAGATGATTCCCCCCATCTAGACCTAGGTCAGACCAGGAGAAAAGAAAGAGAGAGAGAGAGGGGGGGGGGGAGGGAGAGATGATCCCTCCATCTGGACCTGTGTTAGACCTGGAGAATAGAGAGAAAGAGAGGGGGAGAGTGATAAAGGAGAGAAGGGAGAGCTGTGTCTTCATCTAACCTAAGAGAGAGAGAGAGAGAGAGAGAGAGAGAGAGAGAGAGAGAGAGAGAGAGAGAAGAGCACAGGAGAGGAGATGAGAGATGATCCCTCCATCTGGACCTGAACAGAGAGAACAGAGAGAGGGAGGGAGGAAGAGAAGGAGGAGAGGGAGAGATGTGTCCCTCCATCTGGACCAGGGTCAGACCTGGAGAACAGAAGGAGAGTAGTAGAGGAGAGAAGGGGAAGGAGAAAAGAGAGAAGGAAGGAGAGGGAGGAAGAGAATGAGGAGAGGGAGAGATGCGTCCCTCCATCTGGACCTGAGTCGGACCTGAAGAAAAGAGAGAAAGAGAGGGGGAGAGTGGTAAATGAGAGAAGGGAGAGCTGTGTCTCCATCTAGACCTAGGTCAGACCAGGAGAAAAGAGAGAGAGAGAGAGAGAGAGAGAGAGAGAGAGAGAGAGAGAGAGAGAGAGGGAGAGATGAGTCCCTCCATCTGGACCTGAACAGAGAGAACAGGGAGAGAAGGAGAGGGAGGGAGGAAGAGAACGAGGAGAGGGAGAGATATGTCCCTCCATCTGGACCTGAGATAGACCTGAAGAAAAGAGAGAAAGAGAGGGGAAGAGTGGTAAAGGAGAGAAGGGAGAGCTGTGTCTCTCCATCTAGACCTAGGTCAGACCAGGAGAAAAGAGAGAGAGAGGAGGGAGAGATGAGTCCCTCCATCTGGACCTGTGTCAGACCAGGAGGAAAGAGAGAGGGAAAGAGGGAAAGAGAAGAGGAGGGAGAGATGATTCCCCCCCCATCTAGACCTAGGTCAGACCAGGAGAAAAGAAAGAGAGAGAGAGAGAGAAGCGAGAGGGGGAGGGAGGGAGAGAGAGAGAAAGAGAGAGAGAGAGAGGAGGGAGAGGAGAGGAGGGAGAGATGATCCCTCCATCTGGACCTGTGTTTGACCTGGAGAATAGAGAGAAAGAAAGGGGGAGAGTGGTAAAGGAGAGAAGGGAGAGCTGTGTCTCCATCTAGACCTAGGTCAGACCAGGAGAAAGAGAGAGAGAGAGAGAGAGAGAGAGAGAGAGAGAGAGAGAGAGAGAGAGGAGAGGAAGGAGAGATGATTCCCTCCATCTGCACTTGAGTCAGACCTGGAGAAAAGAGAAAAGGAGAGAGAGAGAGAGAAAGTGAGAGAGGAGGGAGAGAGGAGGGAGAGATGTGTCCCTCCATCTGGACCTGTGTCAGACCTGGAGAACAGAGAAGGAGAGAGGGAAAGAGGGAGAGAGAAGAGGAGGGAGAAATGAGTCCCTCCATCTGGACCTGTGTCAGACCTGGAGAACAGAGAGATGGAGAGAGGGAAAGAGGAAGAGAAGGAGGAGAGGGAGAGATGTGTCCCTCCATCTGGACTTGAGTCAGACCTGGAGAAAAGAGAAAAGGAGAGGGAGGGAGGGAGGAGAAAGGGAGAGAGGAGGGAGAGATGTGTCCCTCCATCTGGACCTGTGTTAGACCTGGAGAA
>JAVJIX010000351.1:327500-342500 GCA_036785185.1 Paratrypauchen microcephalus | reverse complement strand
AAAATAGCTCACCTTCCAGCGAAATTCTCAGTTTTGAAGCCAAAAGAGGTGACCTACGTGAATTGTGTAGATTCGATGAGAAATGCAAGATGCATTTTAAATAAACTGTTGAATGTGTAGTTACCGTGAGTTTGCTGGTGGTTTTGGGGATTTTTCCTTTAAATGTTGCGCCCTGGTTTCCCCTCGGCCAAGACGTAACAATAGTAAAATACTCTGCTTCGGGAAACACAAACATAACTTAGTCCGTTGTGCTCCGCTAATTATGAGGGGCCGGTCTAAGCCAAAAATGCCAGGGCCGTTTTTTGTCCCAGTCCAGCCCTGGCTAATCATGTGGCAGTAAGAGTGCGAGGTGCTGATGAGGACGTGAGCAGGATCCACAGTTCCTGCTCATGTCAGGAACTGTGGGTCCTTCTCAACACTCTGAAACATTGGTTGTAGAATAATCAAACATGCTCTCACAGGTAGATGTTCTTCTCGGAGAACGGTCTGTTGTGGTGAACTTGTGTCTTGTCTATGTGCACTTCTGTCTCTTCTGTGTGTTCCTCTAAATGTTCTTCTGTTCTGACCTGCCTTAGGACGACGGATGTAAAGTAGCTGTCCAATTCTGAAGATTCTGCACTGGTCAGTGTGGTATAAGGGTTACTTGGGAGATATTTTAAAAAGATTTTTTCTATATATATTATGTACACTGGATGATACGTCTGTTTTCCTACTGTATATATGTAATATACAGTATATTGCAATTAAAAAATGAATTTAAGAGAAAGAACATGTGACTGGATGGTATTTAGTCACACCTGGCACTACTCGGGCGAACCTGATGACGCTGTAGAAGCGAAACGCGTTGTTATCGGAATGTCAAACAAGTGTGTGGTAAACTTTATTTCTGGAATTATTCAATGTTTCTGCTGTTACCAGCACTTGGAAGCTGCGGATGGAGTTTTGAACTTTTGGATGTAAAGTAGCTATTGTGCTAATTCTGGCATATTTACATTGATTCTGTTTAGCCCTATTTGGACGGGATTAGTTTTATGGGGTGACATGAGGTAAAGTAATAATTACCAGGGAATTTCGTCCTGTCCAAACGCGCCATGTCCGTAAACATAACGGAGTATGTCTGTGAAATGTACAGTGAGTTTCACCTTCTGTAAAAAGGTCTGGACGAATTACCATAGATAATATTAATCCCGTGCGAATGCGACCCTCGGTAAAGATGTATGTAATATTTCGTCACATCCGTTTAAAGAAATAATTTACCGCAATTTCCAAACATGGAGGAGCTTGAAGCGCTTTGCTTACTGAATATGTATTCAGTAACGTAATCCCGGTACTATAATATTAAAGTAATGTAACTTGATTACTTTCAGTTACTTTTGGATCACTTTAACACCAAATATCCTATAACAACAAGAAAACAAGAAAATTACTTACTTTTGTGCATTATAAATAACAATAACAATACCCATCATCATAAAAGTTATCATTAGTGGCATTAGTGATAGTTGTAAATATAAATAAGTACAATACAATTAAAAGTTTTTAGGAGGACAAATACAGTTCTATGTGTAGTTTTAACAACTGTTATCACTATAAGCCAAGTCACTAGTAAACAAGGTCACTCACTAAACCAAACACCTAAACACCTATGACTTCAACGAAATTATATTTTCAGTTAAAGTTTTAGTTTTACCGGGACAGTCATCTTGCCCGATCTCCGCAGCTGGACAGGATGTTCGTCCAGCTTGCGTGCTGGCCTACATCTAACGACAGCTTTGCTCGGAATTGTCTAAAGGGTCTTCATGGATCAGTTAACATGACTATGTTGCCTAGATAATGTTTAAATATTGTAATATCGTTCTACAAATGCACAAAGTGTACTTGTGACCGCAAACGTTAGCTAGCTTGCTAATAGTTTGCTAGTCGATAGCTAACTCGAAACTGGCTCCTACCAATGAATCAAGACAAAGAAATGACTCATATTCACACATAACATGACTGAAGCAGGACATTTAGGGCCTGTCAGTATCAAAGCGTTAATATTAGCGATCTTACCTGTAAATGTTTCTTGAGATTGGAAGTAGAATCCTTGGACATTGACAGGTGTTTAACCGCTGGAAGGCACAACTTGCACTGCACTGTGATGTTGTTCCCTTTGTCTTCTTTAAAAATAAAATTCTCCCTAAATTTCCACCTGCTAAATGCGTTTTTTGAAACCATGCCCGCTGCAAGTTTAGTCCGTAGTGCGCGACCTGCGTGAAGTTCAGCGCGAGCCGCTGCAAGTGTATTCCACAGAGCGCGCCGCTGCAACTTTGTTTCACAGAGCGCGCGCGGCACACGGCAGTCTGTACGTTCTGTTTTCCCTACATATGACCTCCGGCTTTAAATGAAAGCCAAGTAATCCCCATTTTCACTAAATGTACCTGTAATCTGAGTACGCCTTTTTCTTTGTAACTGTAGGGGAATACAGTTACCTTTTTTTTGTATCCTTTTATTAACGCCGTTCCATGTAATCCGTTACTCCCCAAGCCTGGGTATAAATTAGTCATCAGAGGCATGAAACTTCTGCTTGTTTTAGGTAATGTATGCTCTATTAGTCCTGATTATGGGCAATAATTTGCATAGTTCGCTAATACTTCACATAGACTTCTCTATCTTCAGCTGATGCTTTATGCCCTGCCCCACCAAAATCCTGTGACGTGCACGGCGACGGATACGTGAAGGCAGAGCGTAAACAAACTCCTCCCATGTCGAATAAATGTCACAAACATTTCTTGTCCTGTGTGAATGGGGTCAGTTATATTACAGAGGTCCTGTGATAAACTCTACATCCCCCTTGTGAAACTAATCCCGTCCTAATGCATTGTCCTAATTTAAATAAATAAATAAAATAAAAACATGACATCACAAGGTGGAACAGAGCATTTTGAGCTTAGGTGATGTAGACAAACTAACTAATATCAGACCTTTAAGACCTGGTTGATGAACGATATCTGTGTTTTCTTCATGTTTTTGGTTTGGTCCTGGGCTCTGCTTTGTGCCTCTGTGCTGAAGCAGCTTTAGAGTGGTCAGAGCAGGTGGAGCGGTCACTGCTCCGGTCACTGCTGGCTCTGACATGGATCATATCTGACACTTAGACTTCAGACACAGAACAGCCTCAGGCCACAGGGGCCCCGGGGACGAGGGGCCAAGCCTGCAGGGCCAAAGGACTGAGGAGGCGGAGTCTACGAAGCCACCACAGCACAGAGAATCAGGAATGTGTGGAAGAATATTCTTAAGGTCCTAGGTGATTTCTTTGTTTGTACTGAAAGGGATATGCCACCCCCAGGTCAAATTTGGGCATCTCCCCACAGTCCAGAGACTAAAATAAGTGGTGGAAAGCGTTTTCCTGGTTACCCAGCCATTGTCCGAGTCTGTCAGCACTGACCGCCGCTGTATCTGCTGCTCCTCCGCGTTAGACTGGAGTCTAACGGCGCCAGAGAAAGATTTCGGCCAAAAGGAATTAATTTGCTCGATGCGTTTCCCAATTACTTTCTGTGTAGTGCGCATTCATATCGAGTCCAAATAAATGTGCAAATCAACACGGAGAGCTTGACTTGGTCATTTTGGGTTGGAACTATTTTTCAGTGCGGAAAAATAAAGCCGAATCACGCACCACGCTGTGCAACAGGGGAACTCCCTTCCTGGTGCGTAACAGGGATTCCCCTGGCTGCGTGCTGCGTGATTCGGCTTTCTTTTTCCGCACTGAAAAATAGTTCCCACCCAAAATGACCAAGGCAAGCTCTCCGTGTTGATTTGCACATTTATTTGCACTCGATATGAATGCGCACTACACAGAAAGTAATTGGGAAACGCATCTAGCAAATTAATTCCTTTTGGCTGAAATCTTTCTCTGGCGACGTTAGACTCCAGTCTAACGTGGAGTAGCTGCAGATACCGCGGCGGTCAGTGCTGACAGACTCGGACAATGGCTGGGTGACCAGGAAAACGCTTTCCACCACTTATTTTAGTCTCTGGACTGTGGGGAGATGCCCAAGTTTGACCTGGGGGTGGCATATCCCTTTAAGCACATGTATTTAGCTGTGAGCAGGGTCTCCACAGATCTGACCTGTAACTTAGCCTGGCAGTGCCTCCTGCTTGTTTCCATGGAGATAGCTAAGGTTTTAACCAAAGGAAGTGGAAGTACATGTTTATTCTGTGGAATAATATGAACAAAGATACATCATTTCCATGGAAACAGTCAAGAGGTGCCCCTGTTCCCTGCCAAATAGTGTCAGGTTTGTGGAGACGCGAGCCAAACCTGCTTTTATTTTAGTCTATTTTTCCCTCAAACTGTGTGCTATACTGTGGCTCAAACCAAATCTTTAAACATGTGTCTCTAGCATACATGCACGCTCACTGTGCGCAGGCTCTCCACAGATCTGACCTGTAACTTGGCCTGGTGGTACTTAGACAACTTAGACTTAAACAAACTTTATTGATCCACAAGGGAAATTATTGGAAAACCTCCTGCTTGTTTCAGTAGCAGCGCATTCTAAATTAGTGTTTATAATGTGGCAAATAGAGTTGGCAAAAGTATCCCAAACCAATCGATACTAAAACTAAATCAAAACAAGATATTAATTTGAGCAGAATTCAATACTAAAAAAACAGAACAACCCGTTCCTGAACATCTTTAGACCTGTAGCTCTGGAGCTGCCTGAATTACACGTGTTGTGCTGAATAAGTGAAATCTCATTAATTAAATGCCTTTTACAATTCTACATGCAGGCCTGGACTGGTAATCGGGCATCCGGGGGCATTTTTCCGGTGGGCCAACACTCCTGTTTTTTTTTTTTTTTTTAATAGTTTCAGTGTTGAGCGTGGAAACATGGAGAAGCGGCAGAAAGGGGGTGCGGAGAAGTTGCGGGCTAAAAGATTTTTTTTTAAATCTCACTATAGATGCTGCAAAATGTTCTAAAATACCAGACATATTCTCTGGAGGGGCTGCTGGAGCCTCCACGTTTTCTGCAGCCCAGGTTGAAGGTGGACAGGGAGAGGAGCAGCCAGAGAGTGTGGACAGGGAACCCGAGGGAAGCCAAGGGACAGAGTGACCAGGGAAGTGTAGCACAGACACAGCAGGTCAGCAGGTAGTAATGTTAGGATAATACCGGGACTTTTAGGTGATGGACAGGCATGGAAATCACCTTTTGGCGCCCTTTTTTTTTTACACTTCGTTTGCACAGGAATTTCGCCAATGTGCTCTTGACCTTCTGTGCAAGATGCATTTTAAATAAACCGTTGAATGTGTAGTTACTGCGAGTTTGCTGGTGTTTTTTGGGAGCTGGGATTTTTCCTTTAAATGTTGCGCCCTGGTTTCCCCTCGGCCAAGACGTAACAATAGTAAAATACTTTGCTTCGGGGAACACAAACATAAATTAGTCCGTTGCGCTCTGCTAATTATGAGGGGCCGGTCTAAGCCAAAAATGCCAGGGCCCTTTTTTTGTCCCAGTCCAGCCCTGTGTACACGTATCATTTCCGATTTCTAACATTTGTACACTAATAAATGGATAATGGTTTATGCTTCATCGGCATTCAACTGTACCTCATCTAAGGCTCGGCGTTGCTTTTATATGTGCCTATGACTAGTAGCTCTCTGGTATTTTCGTTTTGTACAAAAAAAGTCTGGAGACCCCTGCTTTAGAATGATCTTGAGCTGTATCAGAGCAAGAATAAGAGCACACAGACGAGTGGACCACTACGGAACCTACCTGGACCACTGAGGGACTACACAGATATAACACCACATGGGAATAGAAAAGAAAGTACGACAATTTAATCTGGAAAATCACAGAATATTGTTTTAAAAAAAGAGTGTTTTTATCATTGTGGGATCAGATTTGGTGAGTCTATTTCTTAATATTGAAATGGAGTTTGAAATGTGAGTATCATGACAACACAACAATAACACAACTCACACATACTCATACACACACACGCACACACTCTGTAGTGACCTGTAGTGACTTTACTTTAGTGTTGGACCCAGGCCAGAACAGTGGGCCTTGGACCGCGTTTCCCAGCATGCCTCTGTGCTGTTAATGTTCTGCTGTCATCAGAGCAGCTGCCTCATCATAAAAGTCGTCATAAAAAGTGTTTGAATTCTGCCCCAAGTCGCTGCGTCAAGCACCTGCTCCACTAACAGGGGCTCGCGTTTGGGTCTGCAGCAGCGTCCAATCAGCACCAAAGCGGAGAACAGAGGGCGGTAAAATGTGTACACGTTTCAAATATAAAGTAAAAAGTACTTTTAAGAGACTCAGGCTGTACTGCACTCACCTAAGTCCTGACAGTACAGTAGAGCTCCAGTTTGAGAGCGCACTGGGGGCTCTGTGGTGACTAAAAACAATAACAAGAGCTGTCTGGAAAAAGGTGGTTTGCTTTCTCCGGGTGTGTGGAGAGTCCCTTCCTCAAGTGGAGGAGTTCAAGTATCTCGGGGTCTTGTTCACGAGTGAGGGGAGGATGGAGCGTGAAATTGACAGGCGGATCGATGCAGCGTCGGCAGTGATGCGGTCGTTGTACCAGACCGTTGTGGTGAAGAGGGAGCTGAGCCAAAAGGCAAAGCTCTCAATTTACCGTCAATCTACGTTCCTCCCCTCACCTATGGTCATGAGCTTTGGGTAATGACCAAAAGGACGAGATCGCGGATACAAGCGGCCGAAATGAGTTTCCTCCGCAGAATGGTTGGGCGCTCCCTTGGAGATAGGGTGAGGAGCTCACACAGGAGGGGCTCGGAGTAGAGCCGCCACTCCTCCACGTCGAGTGGAGCAGCTGAAGTGGCTTGGGCGTCTGTTCCAGATGCCTCCTCCAGGTGTTCCGGGCATGTCCCACTGGGAGGAGGCCCCGGGGAAGACCCAGGACATGGTGGAGGGACTATGTCTCCCGGCTGGCCTGGGAACACCTTGGGGTCCCCCCGGAGGAGCTGGAGGAAGTGTCTGGATTTCAACTAAATAAAGGTGTTTTCTTAAATTTGTTACTACTTATACTAATACGACTACGACTACGACTACGACTACTACTACTACTACTAATAATAATAATAATACATTTTATTTATTAGGCGCCTTTCTGGACACTTAAGGTCGCCTTACAACAAGTGTAATATACATTATAGGCAGTTAGTTAAAATACAAACAGTTAAAAACAAACAGTTAAACATTTAAACAATAAAACTTTTAAAAAACAGTAAAACATTAAAACATTTAAAAGGACAGTGCAGTTATGGTTGAAGTGAAAAGGCCAGTCTGAACAGATGAGTTTTGAGTTTTGTTTGAAGTTTGGGAGTGTGTCGGTGTTGCGGAGGTCAGGAGGGAGAGAGTTCCAGAGCGGCTGAACGCCCTGCTCCCCATAGTGACCAGACGGGCAGAGGGGACAGAGAGCTGGAGAGAGGAGGAGGAGCGCAGAGAGCGAGCAGGTGTGGAGATATGGAGGAGGTCTGTGAGATATGGAGGTGCAAGGTTGTGGATGACTTTGAATGTGTGGAGCAGATTTTGTATTGAATGCGGTGTGTGATGGGGAGCCAGTGGAGCTGTTGTAGGATGGGTGTGATGTGGTTGATGGAGGGTGTATGTGTGACAATGCGAGCGGCTGAATTCTGAACCAGTTGAAGTTTATGTAGAGTTTTTTGCGGGAGACCAAACAGGAGAGAGTTGCAATAATCCAGGCGGGAAGTGACGAGGCTGTGTATGAGTATGGCAGTGGACTGAGGAGTAAGGGAGGGCCGGAGACGATGTATGTTGCAGAGGTGGAAGTAGGCAGAGCGGGTGATGTTGTTTATGTGAGAAGTGAAGGAGAGGGTGCTATCGAGGGTGACACCCAGACTCTTAACCTGAGGGGCGGGAGAGATGGAGGAGCCGTCGATGTGAATGGAGAAATGATTGGTCTTACTTAGGGTGGATTTGGTGCCTACAAGAAGAAGTTCAGTTTTATTGCTATTGAGTTTGAGAAAGTTGGAGGTGAACCAGGATTTGACTTCACTGATACAGAAGACAAGGGCTGATGGTGGGAGTGTTGAGTTTGGTTTGGTGGAGAGGTAGAGCTGGGTGTCATCCGCGTAGCAGTGGAAGTGGATGTGGTGTTTGCGGAAAATATGGCCGAGGGGAAGAAGATATTTGAGTTTTAAAAAAGTCTCTGGGAAAAACAGTGGGATTTATCCTTCAGCACCATGGACAGCTCCTGGCCTCAGTCAACCTCCTTTCAAGACTCGTTCTGCAGCTAAACATTATTTTAGATGTTTTTAATGTTTATGGTTAGCTGATTAAAGGGATTATTATTTCCTTTGTGACACTGATTTGGCAGTTTACCTTTTTATGCCAGATGCCCTATGTGTGATGTCCTACTGCAATCAATAGGAAGCACGTGCAAAAGATCAGATCGCGTAAAGATCAAAGTAACAGAGCAAAGCGATAAGCCAGTAGTAATTACTTGAGTAATATATTGTACAAAAGTTGTAGTTTGAACATTGGTGTTTCTGGCAGCGCTCCTTCAGATCTGATTTAGTTTGTTTTGTGGCTTTGAAAATATCGTTTTTTGTTACGTCCAGATAGTTAATCTTACAGCTACTCTTACTTGAGCAATTTCCCACATACTTTTTGACTTTTAGCCATTTCTTGGACCACTACTTTGTACTTCTACTTCAGTAATATTAGTTTGCAGTACAGTACCTGTGCGATTCATTATTTGATACATGTGTATACTGTAATCTCTGTGTTCAAGTATTCTGTGGAAACTGTGTGTTTTGCAATCTAGGCTGTGTTTACTGTATACGTTTCCATAAGCTTTGTTTGTTCCACCTGTTCCCATCCTTTAACTATTGGTTAATTTTTGTGTGCTTCTTAGTTTGACCCCGTTCCGAGGTAGTAAACATATGTCCCTGCATACCAGAGTCCCTATATATATGCAGCAGTTGTGCTTCAGTTGGGTGTAATTGTATGTCCACCTGTTCCTATCCATCTGCTATTCTTCTGCTATTGGCTAACTTAAAGAGCAGTAAACTGTATGTGGTACATGCCAGCATTCCAGCATACCACAATCCTGTATATAGGTAGCCACAGTGGTCAGTTCAATGTGAGATGCTAGTGCAGGGGTCGGCAAGCTGCGGCTCCAGAGCCACATGCGGCTCTTTGATCCCTCTGATGCGGCTCAGTACAGCGGTCCCTCGTTTATCGCGGGGGTTACGTTCTAAAAATAACCCATGATAAGCGAAATCCGCAAAGTCGTCAGCTTTATATTTTACAATTATTCTCCCATGTTTTAAGGCTGTAAATGCCTCACCACACACATTCTACACTTTTCTCAGACTGGTATTAACGTTTTCTCACATTTCTCTCTTGTTTAAACACTCAAACTTTCGTAGATTTTCAACAAAACAGCACAGTATTATAGAACGAAACCAAAGTGTGTTTCGTGTGTATTTCACAGTTCTTATGACCGAGCCTCTTCGTCCTGGCGCTGCTTCGCTGTGGCGGGTTTTGTCGGGGAGAAAACTTGTAAACATACAGCACTTCAGAGTCACACTGCGATCCAACATTTATATAAATCTGGCAAACTGAACGCATCCTGTACAGGAGACACGGAGGAGAATGACTGACGAATCGGCAAAGGTCTACAGTCCCTTAGCCAATCAGGACGCAGAAATGCGCGTTGATACACTATTAAAAAAATTGGAATAAAAAAATCCACGAAACAGCGAAGCCACGAAAAGTGAACCACGATATAGTGTATTTAATTAAAATGTATTTTATTTTAGTTCATTCATTTTCAAAATGTAATTCTATGGCACAAAGGCAAAAAAGGCCGTTATATGCAGTGTTATTTCATTTTAAATTTCAAAAGGGTTTTGTGGCTCCCAGTGTTTTCTTTACTGTGTGAAACGGGTCCAAATGGCTCTTTGAGCGGTAAAGGTTGCCGACCCCCGTGCTAGAGTGAGTCGAGGGGACACGATGGTAAAAACAGCAAGATGTCCTGGTGTAATCATTATGTCTGCATTCTGCTTAGTTCAAGATTAAAATGCTAATAACTTCAATCTACAGTTTATGCCCTTTTCCCGATCCCTTTTTGAAAGCTCACATACCTCACAGTGATTTTGAGAGTTGCAGTAACTTGAGTTTGTAGTTTGACTCTAATGTCCACCTGCTCCATGGACCCTCCTCCCACACACTACACTTCCCACAATGCCGAGCGCTGACTCAGATCTGTGTGGGGCCGGACTCTTTTAGCTCACTGCAGCAGAGGACACGTTTTCAGGCTTAGAATCTGCGCGCTGTTCATGCCAGGAAACGGCTATTCACGTTTTGTTTTCATTTGTTGCCATGGTAATCTCGTTTCCTGGTCACTTTGCATATTTAGTCGGTCGAACTCTGAGACTCTGAGAACTGGAAACTCTCCGTTCCGCCGTTGGGCATCCTGAAGTGGTGATGCTTCTCCTTGTTTTTAAAGTTCAACGGACATATTTGTACAAAGCTGTTAATGTCAAATTTGTATTTTACTAAAACACCGGTATCTGTCTGTTACTGTTTCAAAGAATAGCACAACAACTAGCATTCTAACAGTGCACTTCCTAATCCTTGGACAATGGAATGCTTTCTCCTGAATCCTCTCTCTCTCTCTCTGTCCCTGTCTTTCTGTCTCTGTCTCTCTCTCTCTCTCTAACTTTCTGTCATTCTCTCTCTCTTTCTCTCTCTCTTTTGCTGTATCTCATCCTCTCTCTTTCTCTCCCTCCCTCTCTTTTTGTTTCTCTGTCTCTCTCTCTCTTTCTCTCCCTCCCTCTTTCTCTGTCTCTCTCTCTCTCTGTGTCATTGTCTCTTTCTCTCTCTATCCCTCTCTATCACTGTCTCTCATCTTCTTTCTCTGTCACTGTGTCTCTCTCTTTCTCCCTCTCTCTCTGTCACTGTCTCTCTCCTTCTCCCTCTCTCGCTGTCTCTCATCCTCTCTCTCACTCCCTGTCTTTCTGTCTCTCTCCCTCTCTCTCTCTCCCCCTCTCTTTTTCTTTCTCTGTCTCTTTCTCTTGCTGTTTCTCATCATCTCTCTCTCTCTCTCTCTCTCTGTCTCTCACTGTCTCTCTCTCTCCCTCTCTCTCCCTCCCAACCTCTTTTTTCTTCCTCTCTCTCATCCTCTCTCCCTCTCTCTCTGTCATTGTCTCTCTCTCCCTCTCCCTCTCTCTCTGTCACTGTCTCTCTCTCTCTCTCTCTGTCTCTCACTGTCTCTCTCTCTCTGTCTCTCACTGTCTCTCTCTCCCTCCCAACCTCTCTTTTTCTTTCTCTCTCTGTCTCTCTCTCTCTCTCTCTTGCTGTTTCTCATCGTCTCTCTCTTTCTCTCTCTCTCTCTCTCGCTGTCTCTCTTGCCCTCTCCCTCCCTCCCTCCCTCCCTCCCTCTTTTTCTTTCTCTCTCTCTCTCTCTCTCTGTCTCTCTGTCTCTCACCTTCTCTGTCTCTCTCTGTCTCTCACTGTCTCTCTCTGTCTCTCTCTCTCTCCCTCCCAACCTCTTTTTTCTTTCTCTCTCTCTCTCTGTCTCTCACTGTCTCTCTCTCTCTCTCTCTGTCTCTCTCTGTCTCTCTCGCTCTCTCTGTCTCTCTCCCAACCTCTTTTTTTCTTTCTCTCTCTCTCTCTGTCTCTCACTGTCTCTCTCTCTCTCTCTCTCTGTCTCTCTGTCTCTCTCGCTCTCTCTGTCTCTCTCCCAACCTCTTTTTTTCTTTCTCTCTCTCTCTCTCTCTGTCTCTGTCTCTCACTGTCTCTCCCTCCCTCTCTCTCTCTCTCTCTCCCTCTGTCTCTCACTGTCTCTCTCTCTCTCTCTCTGTGTCTCTCACTGTCTCTCTCTCCCTCTCTCTCTCCCTCCCAACCTCTTGTTCTCTCTCTCTCCCTCTCTCTCTCCCTCTCTTTTTCTTTCTTTCTCTTTCTCTCTCTGTCTCTCAGAGACATTTCAGCTTTGAGCCTAGTTTTGTTCACATTTGTTCAGGAGAAAGCGTTCAATTGTCTGAGCATTAGGAAGTGCACTGTTAGAATGCTAGTTGTTGTGCTATTCTTTGAAACAGTAACAGACAGATACCGGTGTTTTAGTAAAATACAAATTTGATATTAACAGCTGAAATTAATTGTAGTTTTCTTCCTTTATGACCAAAATGAACTCTTGTGAACTTTATGACATCTTATGTTTAAAAACAACAACAACAATAAAACTGCAGCTCTGTTTTGTTTCTTTCACACATTTTTGAGTAACATCTCCAAAGCTCAAAATGCTCTGTTCCATCTTGTGATGTCATGAAGTGGTAGTTTTCTATTAACAGCTACCGTTTATCTTTAGTTTAGTAACGACTGTCATTTCCAGGGCTGAAACTATCCAACTCATACTCGTGAAGTTGTCTGGAGTTTATAAACACAGTGGAGCACTTCCTGTATTACCTTATGACATCACAAGGTGGAACAGAGTGTTTTCACTTGAGGTAAACTTGCAAAGAGAAGAGTACTTGTTCAAAAACATTACTGAAAATGCTCCAGACCACTGCAGCGTGTGAAAAGGGCTCATAAACTCACTTTGGACCACTGCAAACTTTTTTAATTTAACGGTTTTTCACGTTTTAAAAATAGTCCTGGTTTAGTCCTGCTTTAGTCCTACTTTAGTCCTGGTTTAGTCCTGCTTTCAGTCCTGCTTTAGCTCTGGTTTAGTCCTGCTTTAGTCCTGGTTTAGTCCTAGTTTAGTCCTAGTTTAGTCCTGCTTTAGCTCTGGTTTGGTCCTGCTTTAGTCCTGTTTTAGTCCTGCTTTAGCTCTGGTTTAGTCCTGCTTTAGTCCTGCTTTAGTCCTTGTTTAGTCCTGTTTTAGTCCTGCTTTAGTCCTACTTTAGTCCTGGTTTAGTCCTGCTTTAGTCCTGGTTTAGTCCTAGTTTAGTCTTCCTTTAGTCCTCCTTTAGCCCTGGTTTCACCCTACTTTAGTCCTTCTTTAGTCCTGCTTTAGTGCTGTTTTAGTCCTGTTTTAGTCCTGCTTTAGTCCTGCTTTAGTCCTTCTTTAGTCCTAGTTTAGTCCTGCTTTAGCCCTGGTTTAGTTTTGGTTTAGCCCTGGTTTAGCCCTGGTTTAGCTCTGGTTTTGCCCTGCTTTAGTCCGGCTTTAGTCTTGTTCAGTCCGGCTTTAGTCCTGCTTTAGTCCTGCTTTAGTCCTGTTTTAGTCCTTCTTTAGTCCTGTTTTAGTCCTGCTTTAGTCCTGCTTTAGTCCGTCTTTAGTCCTGCTTTAGTCCTTCTTTAGTCCTTCTTTAGTCCTGCTTTAGTCCTGCTTTAGTCCTGCTTTAGTCCTGGTTTAGTCCTGGTTTAGTCCTGGTTTAGTCCTGTTTTAGTCCTGCTTTAGTCCTGGTTTAGTCCTGCTTTAGCCCTCATTTAGTCCTGCGTTAGTACTGCTTTAGTCTTGCTATAGTCCTGCTTTAGCCCTCGTTTAGTCCTGGTTTAGTCCTGTTTTAGTCCTGCTTTAGTCCTGCTTTAGTCCTGGTTTAGTCCTGGTTTAGTCCTGTTTTAGTCCTGCTTTAGTCCTGGTTTAGTCCTGCTTTAGCCCTCATTTAGTCCTGCGTTAGTACTGCTTTAGTCTTGCTTTAGTCTTGCTTTAGTCCTGCTTTAGTCCTGCTTTAGTCCTGCTTTAGTCCTTCTTTAGTCCTTCTTTAGTCCTGCTTTAGTCCTTCTTTAGTCCTGCTTTAGTCCTTCTTTAGTCCTGCTTTAGTCCTGCTTTAGTCTTTCTTTAGTCCTGCTTTAGCCCTCGTTTAGTCCTGCTTTAGTCCTTCTTTAGTCCTGCTTTAGTCCTGTTTTAGTCCTGCTTTAGTCCTGCTTTAGTCCTGCTTTAGTCCTGTTTTAGTCCTGCTTTAGTCTTGCTTTAGTCCTGCTTTAGTCCTGCTTTAGTCCTGCTTTAGTCCTGGTTTAGTCCTGCTTTAGTCCGTCTTTAGTCCTGCTTTAGTCCTGCTTTAGTCCTTATAGAAAAAATAAGGTAGAGTGCCTTTATGTGACCAGTGTTCTTTGTTTTGGAATGTGTTAAGTTCTGGAGGAGCTCACACACGCTCCTCTAGCTCCTGAGTAAACTGGAGCCTGGGGAAGTGGCTGTGTGTGCTGTTTGCAGACGTGTATCTCATGTGGAGTTTTTTGCAGCGTGGAGTGGAGCGAGCGAGCGTCAGGTTGCGGCTGACGGTGCATTAGCGAGCTCCCCTCGGCTCCTCCTCATCATTTATTCATGATTTACTCTGCTCTGGATCTCAGCTCACAACCAGCACCAAAAACACTTCCTGTATCCAGACCAGCGTGACATCTGCACATGCTGACCACAAACGGACATTCCACCAGTGAACGGCCCGACTGTTTACGACACAGGAAGGTCCATTCTGAAGGATCTGTCTGGATTAGATCTGAGTTAGTCCTGATTTAGTCCTGGTTTAGCCCTGCTTTAGTCCTCATTTTGTCCTGCTTTAGTCCTGGTTTAGTCCTTCTTTAGTCCTTCTTTAGTCCTCATTTTGTCCTGCTTTAGTCCAGCTTTAGTCCTTCTTTAGTCCTGTTTTAGTCCTGCTTTAGTCCTTCTTAAGTCCTACTTTGGTTTAGTCCTGGTTTAGTCCTGCTTTATTCCTGTTTTAGTCCCGATTTAGTCCGGCTTTAGTCCTTCTTTAGTCCTGCTTTAGTCCTGTTTTAGTCCTGCTTTAGTCCTTCTTAAGTCCTACTTTGGTTTAGTCCTGGTTTAGTCCTGCTTTAGTCCTGCTTTAGTCCTGTTTTAGTCCTGCTTCAGTCCTTCTTTAGTCCTACTTTAGTCCTGGTTTAGTCCCGGTTTAGTCCTGGTTTAGTCCTGCTTTAGTCCTGCTTTAGTCCTGTATTAGTCCTGTATTAGTCCTGGTTTAGTCCTGCTTTAGTCCTGCTTTAGTCCTGTTTTAGTCCTGTTTTAGTCCTGTTTAGTCCTGGTTTAGTCCTGTTTTAGTCCTGCTTCAGTCCTTCTTTAGTCCTACTTTAGTCCTGGTTTAGT
>JAVJIX010000351.1:110000-322500 GCA_036785185.1 Paratrypauchen microcephalus | reverse complement strand
AAGAGTGTAAAAACACTACTGAGAGAGGAGGAGTGTAAAAACACCACTGAGAGGAGTGTAAAAACACCACTGAGAGAGGAGGAGTGTAAAAAATACTACTGAGGCTACGTTTATATGATGACGGTCTGAACAGAAGACGCAAAAGTGGCGTCGCCTCTTCACTTTTTATTTCACGTTTAGACGAGCGGTTTCGGGAGGAAATCTGCGTGCATACGGTGACATAAAAGTGTGTGGAATTCGATTGGGTGTGCATGCCAGGTGGCTAGGTGGCGCTGTGATACATTTTCACTATGTCCGCGCCAATGTGTAGAATCTTCCTTCTTCTCATCTGCGCCGCAAAAAGCAAAACAAAACATGGCTACCGGTAGGGAAACAAATCGTGTGGTCAGACAAAGAAGTTCAACTATTGCTTCAGACCACGTTAGACTACAAAGCAACGAAGACGCAAAAAGGTGTGGACTGGGAGTCCTGCCAAACAAAGTACACTGATATCACTGATATATGGACCGATGTGACGTATGCGACGTCAGCAGATTCGACCAGAGTTTTGCATCTTGGGCAGTGTAGACGAAAACGCTACGGTGGAGCGTATTCAAGTTTTCCACTTTGGAGGGCGGTTTCAGTTTTTTGCGTTTTTAAGCCCCCAAAACGCCGTCACCGTCTAAACGAAAGGCACTTCCGATAAAATATTTAGTCGTTTTTACCCGTAAGCGTTCTCGTGTCAACAGGCCCTGAGAGAGGATTGTAAAAACACCAGTTTACTGTAAAATTACTGTAAAATATAAACCAACAGATCATTTGACTTATTTAAAAATGTATATTAAAGTAAAGTAAACAATATTATTATTATTATTATTATTATTATTATTATTATTATTATTATTATTATTATTAGTTGGGACAGTGTATGTACATGAACACACACGACACATGCTGTAAACACGTCCGTCCGCGGGTCTGTTTTGTCGTCCCACGTTCACGTTCACAAACACTCTCATTCGTACACCAGAGTACAGAGGCATTAGAGGCAAAAGTGGGGTTTCTTGCTCAAGAGCACAATGGCAGTATGTCCTGATGTGAGCAGTAATGTGGGTCACTTTTTACACGTTTTAGCACATTTCCGTCGAGTGTGTGAAACGTCCAGCCCTCCCATGTGATCAGGAGAGAGTCGTTTTTATTATTCATTGTGCCTGGAGGCTAACGGTTGTGGCTTGTGCTAACTCTGCGATTTAAATCCTGTATTAGCCTCTAGAATATTTGTTTAGTTACACTTCATCCTAATCGTTCACTGTTTAAAACATAAATATTGATATGTCGTCCGCACACATGATTCATTTGAGGCTCCGGTGTGGACGGCGGTCGGGCGGAGGAGGTTCACGTGTTGTATTTTTGATAAGCGACTGTGGGGGAGGGGCAGGAAGTGTACAGCCTTTAAAAGCTCCTCAAGAAACAGGAGAGAGGGACGAGAGGAGGGAGGGAGAGCGAGGAGAGGAGGGAGGGAGAGAGGGAGAAGAGAAGGGAGGGAGAGAAGAGAGGGAGAGAAGAGAGGGAAGCAGGGAGAGAGAGGAGAGGAGGGAGAAAGAGAAGAGACGGAGAGAAGGGAGGGAGAGAGGGAAGGGAGAGGAGAGAAGGGAGAGAGAGAGAGAGAGAGAGAGAGAGAGAGAGAGAGGGAGGGAGAAGAGAGGGAGGGAGAGAGGGAAGGAGGGAGAGAGAGAGGAGAGAGAAGGGAGAGAGGGAGGGAGAGAGAGGGAGGGAGAGGAGAGAAGGGAGGGAGAGAAGAGAGGGAGAGAAGAGAGGGAAGCAGGGAGAGAGAGGAGAGGAGGGAGAAAGAGAAAGAGACGGAGAGAAGGGAGGGAGAGGAGAGAAGGGAGAGAGAGAGAGAGAGAGAGAGAGAGGGAGGGAGAAAGAGAGGGAGGGAGAGGAGAGAAGGGAGGAGAGAAAGAGAGGGAGAGAAGAGAGGGAGAGAAGAGAGGGAAGCAGGGAGAGAGAGGAGAGGAGGGAGAAAGAGAAGAGACGGAGAGAAGGGAGGGAGAGAGGGAAGGGAGAGGAGAGAAGGGAGAGAGAGAGAGAGAGAGAGAGAGAGAGAGGGAGGGAGAAGAGAGGGAGGGAGAGAGGGAAGGAGGGAGAGAGAGGAGAGAAGGGAGAGAGGGAGGGAGAGAGAGAGGGAGGGAGAGAGAGAGAGAAGGGAGGGAGAGAGAGAGAGAGAGAGAGGGAGAGAGATAGGAGAGAAGGGGGGAGAGAGAGAGGAGAGGGAGAGAGATAGGAGAGAAGGGAGCGAGAGAAGAGGAGGGAGAGAGAGGAGAGGGGGAGAGGAGAGAAGGGAGGGACAGAGGGAGGAGAGAGGGAGGAGGGAGAGAGGAGAGAAGGCAGAGAAAGAGGGAGAAAGGGAGGAGGGAGGGAAAGAGGGAGGGAGAGAGGGATGAGGTAAAGAGGAGAGAAGGGAGAGAGAGAGGAGGGAGAGAGGAGAGAAGGGAGGGAAAGAGGGAGGGAGAGAGGGAGGAACGGACAGGGATGGAGAGAGTAGGGAGAGATAAGTAGAGAGAAGGGAGAGAGAAGGAGTGCACAGCTGAAGCCTGTGTGCTCCCTGTCTCTGTCTCTGGAATTTGTGCTGGAATTTTGTGGAAAAATGCTTGGATTTTGGTTGTGTTTGAAATGTTTATCTTTCCAAAAGTGTAATACAGTTGATTGTTGTTTTTAGGCAAACTCAGAAATAGATATTTTATGGTCTACTTTGAAAAAGGTCAATGGAACTGTTTCGATTATTGAGTGCTTTAGATCAATATTATGGTTTACAATGAATAACTTGCAAAATAATGATCGGGATATGGTTTTGTTCAATACTGAAAAGCCTCAAAAGAGCTTATGTTTTTTTTTTTAAGGAATTCAAAGTGTAGTGTCCAAAACTTTCCCTGTGCGTCTTCCATAAAAAGAGTCCAGAAAATGCTTAAAATTCCTTAATATTTATTGTCATGTCCAAATACACAGATCCAGCCCTCTATAGACGACGGCTAAAAGACTGTTTTCCTCTACACTGCAACACCTGACTGCGCTTTTTCCTCTCCTTTTATAGATCAGGTGATTACATAACAAATTACAAATAGCGCCTCACTGTGGTGGGAGGTACAGAAAGGGAAAATGGCTCCAACACAAAGATGTCGATGAAAAAATTCAACAAACTCACACCTAGAGCTCATCCTACACATATCACCGAATAAGAAAATCAAAGTGGAGAAGGAAGTCAGTAAGAATCAGCGGGCGTGTACCAGTGGAGGTGAAAAGCAAAACTGTGTCTTGAAAATAAGCAATTAAAGATTCCTCAAACATGCACGAATCACTCAAACACAACTTTAAAACTTACTCAGAAGTGGCGTGAAAAGTCCCTCAGTCGTCCAGGTAGAATCCATGATAACAGGAGAAGTTCAATTTGTCAACTGGACAAAAAAACTTAGAAGTGTGTAAAAAGCAAACTCAGAAGTGTGTAAAAAATGCTTGAAATCTGTGTTTGAAATGGTGTTGTGTGGTTTTACTTTTGACCACAGGTTTTCGCAGTTATAGGAATGAATTTGGAGCAAAATTCCACACAGTGGTACCTCACCTTACGAAATTAATTCGTTCCAGAAGTGGTTTCGTAACGAGAATTTTTCGTAAGTTGAGTAGCTATTTCAATGGAAAAGGCCTGATCGGTTCCAAGGTTGTTGTTTTTTATAGTGTAACATTTTTTTAACAGTGTAACTTTGTGTTCTGCGTCCTGATTGGCTAAGAGACTGTAGAGCCAGGACTAACCGTGGAATAAACCAGGTCTAGACCAGAACTAAACCAGGTCTAGACCAGGTCTAAACCAGGTCTAAACCTGGACTGGACCCGGACTAAACCAGGACTGGACCAGGTCTAGACCTGGACTAAACCGGGACTAGACCAGGATTAAATCACCACATGTGGCTCTTCGCTGGTATCGTGCGGCTTTTGCGTTCGTTTGTGCGTGTTCGGTTTGTGACTCGGGCTGCGTGTTCGCTGCGGTTCTATCTCGTGCTCGCGGTGCTCCTGTCTCCGCGCTCCTTGCGTGTTCGGCGCTAGAGCTAAGAGGCCGAGAAAGGTGCTCTTTGAGCGGGCACGACCGCAGGGTTTTTTCCCGGGGCTGGCTCTGGTTCTATCCGATTTCCAGAGCCGGGGGTCTGACACTGTGAGCTAAGAGGCCGAGAAAGGTGCTCTTTGAGCGGGGATAACAGCGGGGCGTGCATCTGAGCGCGTATTATTCGAATTTTTGAGATTTCGCGTTTCATAACGCGAAATCTAGAGACCAAAATTTAACGTGAAGGCGTTTCGTAACTTGGATTTTTCGTATGTAGGGTCTTTCGTAAGGTGAGGTACCACTGTATTTGTAAATCTGAGCGGGTGTATTATTATAATGAAAGAGCCAATCAGATGCAAGGTTGTTGACGGTACAAGGCTCTTCCCGTTCCTTTTGCAAATTTTGGGACAAAATAGTGAAATAAAAACATCACGATCATGTAGAGCAAGATAAAAACAAACATCAGAACGTCAGAATGAAGAGCCGGGCAGCAGCAGTTACAGGGGGAGGGGCCACAGTTTTTCAATACAAAGGCCGTTTCCCAATTCAGCGACGGCACGCTTGTGAGTGTGCCGTCGGTCTGTCGTCGAGACGGCGCACACTCGCTCTGTCCTTAGTGCACTACGTTTCTCACATGGCCGCCTGCGAAATTGAACAGGTCCCGCCTCAGCTCAATGAGCCGGGTGGTCTGCTCCTTGTTCCCTAAAGACAAAAATATTATACTATTGCGACTAGTAATACTTGGAATTGGGACATGGCCAATGTTCCCCCTAATTTTTAATGTGTCTGAGCAAACACACTAACTCCACATCCGAAATGAACCCCCCCCCCCGCGCGGCTCGCACTTTGCAGATATAAAAAAAATGCCCCCGCGGCTGAATAAAAAGCTCTTTCATCCCTGATTTACAGTGCGCTGCACAAGTTTTCTTGTGCGCTGAGAATGTGCGAACAGTGCGCAGCTTAGAGTAAACGCTGGACATGGCGATACTGTAGAATATCCAGCATTACAACAGCAAAGGAAATATAGAAGTGTAAGGGGAAAAGCATGTGAACGGTAAAACAGGTGCCGTGAACTATGCCGTTACGGCTACCGTCACACATGTTTAGCGTAGTTTATGAAGAGTTTCATGTAGCATAGTTGTAGGTGAGGTGAACCAGTACGTATATTTTATAGTGACGTCGCAACTGTCACATGTGGATGTCGCTGGCGAGTCGGTCTTTGTAGTCCCGCGCTGTGCATGCTGGGGCTTTTAAGTGTGCGGAGCGTGCATGTTTGCACACTTGGTCCACGCCCCGATTTCCATGGAAACGACGGCGCCGTTCAGAGCTCGTCTTGACGGTGCAGGGGGAAAAAAACGAATGGAACGGCCCTTGTCGCGCCGGATATGACGCACATCCCGTTCCAAGGACGCTCACAAGTGTGCCGTCGGTGAATTGGGAAACGGCCAGAGTGAACAGAAGCCAGAGTCGACAGAGCCGTAAGCCTGTCCATGCTCACTTCCTATTTGAAACGCAGAGGCAAGCAGGTTAGATATGTCCATTTATATATAGCACAGTGTGGACTGGTGTGAAGATGAGGTTGTTTTTTGCTCTGACTCGTTGTCATGGTAACGGTCTATAACGCTCGGACACAGCTGGGAAATGTCACTCTTCATCACACCATGGCTTTTCTTTTGAGCTAGCCCAGACATGAGGTACATTCACTGTCAGATTTAACTCAGCTCAGCCTCAGGTCCAACTGGCCTAATCCTGGTCTAATCCTGGTCTAATCCTGGCTCAGATTTAATCCTGATCTGGGCCTGGTTTAACTTTAATGCTAGTGTGGCTCTGGTTAGGGCTGTCAAAAGTGTTGAAAATCAGATAGTAGGGATGCACCGATGTGAAAATTTTAACTGATATCCGATATTATTATAATTATTATTATTTTTAATTCTGAGATAACATTTTATACAGACTGAAAATCGTCCAAAATGAATTTTTGAATGTCTGCTTTTATTTTCAAAACGTGTTTTAACTCCATAAGCCTGTTCACTTGTAAACATCCGCTTATGGGGGATGTCGCCGTACCGCATCCGCCGTACACATCCGCTAAACGTTAACAGGCTAATACAGCTAATGTGCGCGCATTGATACAAATCGAGTGAAAATATGCGAATGCCAAATACGCTGCTGAATTTTTAGCGGACAACTGTCGGGGGACGCAAATATATCACTTTTCGGACAAATGTTGTTTTGAGAAGAAAAACAAGCTTTATTACACTCAACAAAAATATAAACGCAACACTTTTGTTTTTGCTCCCATTTTTCCTGAGATGGACCCAAAGATTCAAAATTCACTCCAGATACACAACACTACCATTTCTCTCAAACATTGTTCACAAATCTGTCCAAATGTGTGACAGCGAGCACCTCTGCCCCGCCGAGACAATCCACCCCACCTCACAGGTGCGCCACATCAAGATGCCGATCCGACATCATGACCAGTGCACAGGTGCACCCCAGACTGCCCGAAATGTGCATTTTTTTTGCTTTATTGGGGGTCTGGGGACTCAGAACCAGTCAGTATCTGGTGTGACCACCATTTGCCTCATACAGTGCAACACATCTTCTTCGCATAGAGTTTATCAGATTGTCAATTGTGGCCTGTGGAATGTTGGTCCACTCCTCTTCAAAGGCTGTTATGGACGAAGAACACAGGTGCATTTTATTGATGGCATTTTGAATGCACAGAGATACCGTGATGAGATCCTGAGGCCCATTGTTGTGCCATACATCCATGAACATCACCTCATGTTTCAGCAAGATAATGCACGGCCCCATGTTGCAAGGATCTGTATACAATTCTTGGAAGCTGAGAATGTCCCAGTTCTTGCATGGCCAGCATACTCACCGGACATGTCACCCATTGAGCATGTTTGAGATGTGCTTGACCGGCGTATACGACAGCGTGTACCAGCTCCCACTAATATCCAGCAACTTCGCACAGCCATTGAAGAGGAGTGGACCAACATTACACAGGCCACAATTGACAATCTGATAAACTCTATGCAAAGAAGATGTGTTGCATTGCATGAGGCAAATGGTGGTCACACCAGATACTGACTGGTTCTGAGTCCCCAGACCCCCAATAAAGCAAAAATAAAAAAAAAAAATGCACATTTCGGGGTGGCCTTTTATTGTGGGCAGTCTGGGGCACACCTGTGCACTGGTCATGATGTCGGATCGGCATCTTGATGTGGCGCACCTGTGAGGTGGGGTGGATTGTCTCGGCGGGGCAGAGGTGCTCGCTGTCACACATTTGGACAGATTTGTGAACAATGTTTGAGAGAAATGGTAGTGTTGTGTATCTGGAGTGAATTTTGGATCTTTGAGTCCATCTCAGGAAAAATGGGAGCAAAAACAAAAGTGTTGCGTTTATATTTTTGTTGAGTATAAATGACCCCGCGAACTTACCGGAACTACGTTTACGAGTTACGTTAACGTTAGGATAACCGGGACCAGATCACGCTGTCATGGGTAAGTCAATGTTAGTCTCAGGACACTGTTGAAGGGGAAGCCATACAGATTAACATAAAAAAAAAACGCACTATCACTTTAAACTGCACTGGGACCTTTGATTGAGACACAAAGGTCACTGAGAAGCGCAGTGGAAATGTTGCAGCAAAACTTGAATTTCCCTCAGGATCAATAAAGTCTCTCTCTCTGTCTCTCACTATTGATACTAAAAAAGTTCCATTGACAGGACAGAAATGAACCTTTCCTGAAGCTTTAGAATGATCTTGAGCTGTATCAGAACAAGTATAAGAGCAGAGAGACTAGTAAACACCCATGGACCACTGTGGAACCTACCTGGACCACTGAGGGATTCCACAGATTGATGTTGAAAATCATTCTATTGTCTTAGGAAACTGTGTCTGATTTTTTTTTTTTTTTGATAATCATTGTGTTATTTGAATCGTTTTTGAGTATTGAATCTATTCCTTTGTAGGAATGAGAAAGGAGAACCGGTTCCGTGTGTTTCAATTCCACGGAATCGATTAGCAGTTTATCTAACGATTCTCTTATCGATTCCAGCCAGCACGAATTACGCACAAAAGTGGTGGGATTGATACGTGCTTCGCCGCTTCACTGATACAGAGTTTATATACTATTTTCACATGACGAGAAGAACGTTTGTGAAAATGGACTTTTAACTTCCACTTGGACACATGACACGTTTGGGAGATGTTCGGGACAGGTTCGGGACAGGTTCGGGACAGGTCCGTTTCTCCGGTGTACAAAGTGCGATCGGATATTTTAGCAGCAGAAAGTCTGGGGATATAAGCAAATACATGTACACGTGGAGACACGCGAATTATCCCAACACAGGGTGAGTCATATTATTTCTGCATCAAATGGAGATATTAGGTGAAAGCAGCAGCTTGTGTGAACATTAGACTGTGCACTAAACCGAGACTAGACCAGGACTAGACCAGGACTAGACCAGGACTAGACCAGGACTAGAACAGGACTAGAACAGGACTAAACCAGGATTAGACCAGGACTAGACCAGGACTAGACCAGGACTAGACCAGGACTAGAACAGGACTAGAACAGGACGAGACCAGGACGAGACCAGGACTAGACCAGGACTAGAACAGGACTAGACCAGGACTAGACCAGGACTAGACCAGGACTAAACCAGGACTAGACCAGGACTAAACTAGACCAGGACTAGACCAGGACTAGACCAGGACTAAACCAGGACTAAACCAGGACTAGACCAGGACTAGACCAGGACTAGACCAGGAGTAAACCTGGACTAAACCAGGACTAAACCAGGACCAAACCAGGACTAAACCAGGACTAGACCAGGACTAGAACAGGACTAAACCAGGACTAAACCAGGACCAAACCAGGGCTAAACCAGGACTAGACCAGAACTAGACCAGGACTAAACCAGGACTAGTCCAGGACTAGACCAGAACTAGACCAGGACTAAACCAGGACTAGCCTAGAACTAAATCTGGACTAGACCAGGACTAGACCAGGGTTAGTGCTAATCTTGGTGCTAATCAAACATTTTGTTCTCCTTTTTCCCCCAAATTAGAATCGATAAGAGAATCGATAAAGAATCAAATCGTTAAACAGTATCCATAATGGAATCGGAATCGTAAAAATCTTATCAATTCCCATCCCTATTCCTTGTATTGAAATTCATAGGTGTAGGTGACAACACTAGTCCAGGTCTTGGCCCTGGTCCAACTGTATTCCAGGTCTTAGTCATGGTCTGGCTGTAGTCCAGGCCTTGTCATTGCTCCAGCTGTAGTCCAGGCCTTGGTCCGGACTTAGTTGGACCTCCTGACCTTGTGATAATGAGCGGAGCCTGAGGTCAGAGCTTTGTGCTGAGGCAGAGTGAGTCTTTATGATGCTCCTCTGGGACCTCACGCTTTGAACAACACAGCACGACTTATCAAGGGCAGGGCATCTGACTCTACACAATATCAAATGTACACACTGACAAAACATTACAGAAACACTCAGTTGAGTCAAATCAATAACAGAACACAACAACAGGTTTACGGTGGTTGCGGAGCCAAACATGCTTAAGCGTGCTGTAGTATTTGACTTGAAATATCAATAAATGAGACAGTTATAGTGTTTACCACCCATACATGTTTGTAATGAGCAGGGATGTCAAGATTAACTGTTTTTTTTCAATTACCACGGATAAATATGTCAATGGTTGGTAGTAGTATATGGAAAACCCAGCGTGTCAACCAGGACTGGACTGGGACAAAAAACGGCCCTGGCATTTTTGGCTTTGACCGGCCCCTCATAATTAGCAGAGCACAACGGACTAATTTATGTTTGTGTTCCTCGAAGCAAAGTATTTTACTATTGTTATGTCTTGGCCGAGGGGAAACATTTAAAGGAAAAATCCCAGCTCCCAAAAACCACCAGTAAACTCGCAGTAACTACACATTCAACGGTTTATTTAAAATGCATCTTGCACACAAGGTCAGGAGCACATTGGCTGGCACCCCAGGCAAAATTCCTGTTTTGGCTTCAAAATGGCAAATTTTGCTGATAGGTGAGTGATTTTCATGCCTGTCCATCACCTAAAAGTGCCGGTATTATCCTAATATTAATACCTGCTGTGCCTGTGCGCCACTTCCCTGGTCACTCTGTCCTCAGGTTCCCTCGGGTTCTCTGTCCACAGTCTCTGGCTGCTCCTCTCCCTGTCCACCTTCAACCTGGGCTGCAGAGGACGTGGAGTCTCCTGCAGCCCCTCCAGAGAATATTAGAACATTTTGCAGCGTCTATAGTGAGATTTTTTAATCTTTTATCCCGCAACATCTCCGAACCCCCTTTCTGCTGCTTCTCCATGTTTCCACGCTCAACCCTGAAACTGGCGGGGATCAGTGCAGAGAAAGAGGTGGGACCGCTCTCGTAAGCTTCTATATCCTGATTGGTTTAGTCCACTGTCTGTATTGAAGATGGACCAATTGTGGGCAAAAAAACAACAACGGCCCCTAGGACTGTCGGCCCACCTGGAAAATGCCCGGTATGCCCGATTACCAGTCCAGGCCTCGTGTCAACTCTACACTAAACTGAAGGAGTCTGGGAGTTGCACTCATTCGATAACAAATCAAATCCTCCTGTTGTTAAGTTGTAGCTAAAGTCTGTGTGATCCAGCCACATGTTTGAGATCTTTCTCCATGGTGGTTTGTCCAAGTACAGGTCAAATATGTGTCTTGTGCAGGAGAAATAGGCTGTTCATATCAATCACTGCGTGCACACGGACGAGTGTAATCCGATTGCAAACGGATTGGGATCGTATCGAATTCATGTGCACAGGCTAAGGATCGTATAGGGATTGGTTTCGCAAATCCGATTGGAACCCCTGGCTTAGGCCGATAGTAACCCGCTTGGTGCCGCCTTGTGCACGATATAGGATCGGATTGGCGTACTGCGCATGTGCGGGAATTTTCGCCAGGGATTTCACCCAGAAGTGGCAGGAGGCGCCGACGCCGTCATAAGTAGCGATTGTTCCCGAAAAAGTCAGACGAAATCATGGCTGCGAAGAAAGAATGCACAACACGTACACCAATGCTGCTCCGTCAAACTCCTCGAGCACCATCTTTGTATACCGCCACATAGTTTGTTGTGTTTTTATTGAGTAGCCATCACCTGGAAGTAGTTGGACTACAGCGCCACATAGCGTAGCGGAGCCGGCCAGGTCGCTGACCATTATCCGATTACACGAGTTTCATGTGCACTGGGATCTAAGGAGAGACCACCACAGTAACGGGATCGGATTTGGAGAAATCCAATCCGATCGTACCATGTGCACGCAGTGATTATCAAACTTTTCACAGATGTTTGCGTCCTTCCCATGATTCCCCACAAAAAATACAGGTCCCCATCTTAAACCCTTTAGCGCCACCAACAGGTCAACATTTGAGGGATATTTCTGTTGAAATCTCTAGAATCCTTGGGCCAAAACGAATCCAACGCATCCCATGACGTCATGTCCGCGGGAATAGAATGTCCGCCATCTTGGATTTTTATCATCAGCATTGAATTATAAAGGGACTATTTCACTTATTGTGATATAAAAACATGTTATTATGAAAAATACAGCCTCTATTGTATAAATAAAAAATACAATCTGAATGTTTTATTTTTTTGTCAGTAATCGTGACTCATCATGAAATTGTAGTGTTTTTCCTCTCAATAATCGTAACTCAAAAGTTTGAGACCTGTTCCTGATTTTTTCTGTCGTAAAAATGTGAAAAACAGAAGTTCATTTGAAGTGGTTTGCAGTCGTCCTCAGTTACCTTCTGTATTCTGAGCATCCTAATTACTCACCGTGGGTTTAAAAGCACTTTTCACAACTCTCAGAGGTCAGAATGCAGCTTTGCCATCACGGTGTCAAGCGTTTTGTGATCAGAAACAGACAGACCTTTGATATTTACAAAGAGAAACAATGGTGTATGTTTTGAGTTTGTGTATCAGATCTGACAGGCTCATATTTCTGTAGTAATATTGTTGTCAGTGTGTGGGTCGCTAAAGCTAAAGCTACAGTACATGTGATATCACAGTTGATGAGAGCAGGAAAGTGCTGAGTCATGTTCGGTCTGGACACCTGCAAGGCTCAGTGATGAACCGGGACCTTCGACACCTCCTGCATAAATAGAAGCTGCAAAGCATTATGGGAGAGTGATCAAACAGGGGAAGTTCGCCAAAGAAAGTTTGACTCAAAAGCATGGCAAGAATTACTGAAACCAACTTTTTTAAAATTTTATGTTAACAGTGATATTTGCAAATTACCGCTGTGACGTAAATGGTCACATCTTTATATAGCGCTTTCCCACCTTCAAGGCACCCAAAGCGCTTTACAACAAGGAACCACTCACCCATTCACACACCAGTGTACGCAGACACTGGGGGCGAGGTGGGTTAAGGGTCTTGCCCAAGGACACAACGGCAGCGTTCATCTGTGGGAGCTGGAATCATACCACCAACCCGCTCAACCTTTAATAAGATAAGATAAGATAAGATATCCCTTTATTAGTCCCACAGTGGGGAAATTCCAGTGTTGCAACGCACAGATCAAGAACAGCAGGAAAATGTAGCATGCAATAAAACAATATAATAAATAATGGCTTAAAATAATTTAAAAATAGACCTAAAAATAGACTCTTGAGTATAGCTGAATATTTGTAAGTGCAGATAAGTTGAATGACATGTTAACAGTGTTCGTTGTACAGTCTGACAGCAGCAGGAAGGAAAGACCTGCGAAACCTCTCCTTCACACAGCGAGGGTGAATCAGTCTGTCACTGAAGCTGCTCTCCAGAGCCGACAGAGCGTCCTGCAGGGGGTGAGACTCATGGTCCAGCATAGAGGTGACCTTAGCCAGGACCCTCTTGTCCCCCACCTCCTGCACTGAGTCCAGAGGACAGCCCAGGACAGAGCTGGACTTCTTGATAACCTTGTCCAGCTTCTTCCTCTCCCTCTCTGTGACGCTGCTGCTCCAGCAGACCACACCGTACAGGATGGCAGATGCCACCACAGAGACATAGAAGGTCTTCAGGAGTGGCCCTCTCACTCCAAAAGACCTGAGTCTCCTCAGGAGATAGAGCCGACTCTGGCCCTTCCTGTACAGTGCATCGGTGTTGTGAGTCCAGTCCAGTTTGTTGTTCAGATGAACACACAGGTACTTGTATGAGTCCACTCTCTCAATGTCCCTTCTCTGGATGTTCACTGAGGGGGCAGTAGAGTGGCGTCTGCGGAAGTCCAACCTTTTGGATCAGTGGACAAATGCTCTACAAACTGAGCTACTGCCACCGACGTACACACTTCATTCTCCAATTTTATTTTCTTAATCTGTTATGCACGTACGATTTGGCAGTTTTTCATAGTCATTTTGGTACAAATGAAAAAATAAATAAATACTCTGCTCTAGTGTGATGTGCGGCGGTCCATAGGAGGAGCCCACAGAATGCGTCGCTTTGTTGCGATGACGTTTACGTTGACGTCAGCTCCCACTGGGCACTGCAGTCTTAAATACGGACGTCAGTGCACGTGTTTCTTTTATTAAGTCGTTTTAGATGAATATTCAGATTTAAATGTCCAAATTATAACATAATGAGCCACAGCTGTCATACAAAAGCACAACAGGTCTGTTTTAAAGGTCAGTTTGAACAAGAGAGTCCTTAAACTGGACTGTATCAGGGACAGGACAGGGACAACAGACAGAGACAGGACAGGGACAACAGACAGGGGGCAGTCTGTTTCACAGTTTAGGTGTGGAAACAGCACTGGTGCCATTGCCAGACTTTCTGTGTCCCTGTAGAATTGTGTAAAAGCAGCACTTCAGACAACATCCGAGCACTCAGCGCTGTCTGATTTACCTGTAAAACGCACTTCCTTCACAATTACAAAATCAAAATCAGGTTCTCACATTTTAAAAGAGATGCATTTTGGTGATCAAATATAACATATAACAGAGGGTAACAAAAAATAGATGGAATAGCAAAAAAGAGCAATAGACCAGTGTCAAATGAGACATAATTATAAAAATAATAATAAATGAATATGTCCAAATCAGAATAAAATTGAAAAATAAGTAATACAATAAACAATACAATATCAAATAAGATGTCAATCACAGCTATATACAGTTGTAGGGAGTATTATCTCCTCTGTCCCTCTGTGGTCTGGTGCAGTGGGTGAGCAGGAGTGTCCATGATGGAGAGCAGTTTGTCCAGTGTCCTCCTGTCCCTCACCGTGACAAATGTCTCCACCTCACAGTCGATCACGTGACCAGCTTTGCGGATCAGTTTGTCAATCCGTCCGATGTCCCTTTTACTGGTGCTGCTCCCCCAGCAGACCACAGCGAAGTCCAATAATGTAATTCTAATAACTTAAAATAATGTCTGCATTTGGAAAATAAATAAATGAAGACATCGTTTGACTACAGAATGAGTCCTGTGATGGTTTATGGGCTTAAAAAAACAACCTTATAAATCAGGACTTTAATCATGTCATGAATCAGCAAAAGCATACATGCACGCAATGATCTTTACTCACATAACCTACTGTTACACAACATGGTCTCATACAGCAGAGAGCTATTTAAAACCTATCAAGTCTCTCTTCAAGAAAACATCGAAAACTTTAGACAGAAAGCCTCTTCACTTTCTCTACTGTAATATCCTTAGTAAGTATAATATTTTAGACTTTGAACGTTATCAGATGTTCTTGGATGTATGCTTTGTTTTTAAGGTTTTAAATGGACTTGCGCCTCCACCATTACATGTTTTTATACAGAAGAAAACTAATAACAATATGGTCAATACTAGAGCGATACCCAGAGGAGACTGTATCATACAGCGCCGCAGGACTAAGTTCAGCCAAACGGTGGAGTCTGTCAGAGGCACACAGTCACGGAACTCACGACCAGCTCAGATTAGAAACTGTGAAAATTACCAAACTTTCAAGAAGACACTAAAACAGTGGTTAAAAACAAACCAGTCCTGTACTCATGTTTGACTTGTTACTAACCGTGTTAATGTTTACTGTAAATATTTTATATTTGTGATTGTAAATACCTGCGTGAAGTTGGCCCCCCATCAAACGCACAACTACACAAAAACTATGTCAATCGTTTGTGCTTCGTTTAAGTTTCATTTGTGCTGCTTTAGTTTTTGAGATATTAACGATTCTTTAATAGGTCAAATTGGGGTCAGCCAGCCCCCCACGAAGCTTAAAAATGCTCTAAAATTGCCCAAAATGGTGTCCTTCGTTTGTGCTGTTTTGTGCTGCAAAAAGTTTCGTTTGTGCTGCTTTAGTTTTTTTTATAGGTCAAATTGGGGTCAGCTAGCCCCCCAGGAAGCTTAAAGGAAAATTAACGTTTATTTTTTTACAATCTGAGCCTTCTTTCGGCAATAAAACAAGTAGTTTTACTCACCCATAGCAGTTTGGTGTCAATTGGAGCAGTATCGCAGAACTTATGTTGAGCCGTTCTGTTCTACTAATGATCCCGTATCCGTTAGCGTGAGTGCTCGGGGCACTGATTTGCGGTGTCCAAATAACACAAACTTTAGCACTTTTCAAATCACAGAAGATCGCTGTGTCAGGGTAGACTTTAAGTGGATTCCAAAACGGCCTGAAACCCGATATCCAGCTATAGTTTCATTTGATGACGTCATCAGAGAGGACAGTGCGCATGCGTGAACTCAGCTGTTTTGTAAACACCGCTAGTCCGAAAGAAGCTAACACCGCTCTGAACTTTACTTTTCTGTTGAGATATTGGGTTTCAGGCCGTTTTGGAATCTACTAAAAGTCTACCCTGACACAGCGATCTTCTGTGATTTGAAAAGTGCTAAAGTTTGTGTTATTTGGACACCGCAAATCAGTGCCCCGAGCACTCACGCTAACGGATACGGGATCATTGGTAGAACAGAACGGCTCAACATAAGTTCTGCGATACCACTCCAACTGACACCAAACTGCTATGGGTGAGTAAAACTACTTGTTTTATTGCCGAAAGAAGGCTCAGATTGTAAAAAAAAATTTTACTTTTCCTTTAAAGCTGTTATTTTATTGTATATTGTATTTTTATTGTATATTTGTATATTGTATAGTTGTGTTGTCTCGCCTTCCCAAGACTACAGATGGAAATTAGCTATGAGCTACAATCTGCTACAAACATCTCTGCCATTGTGCTTAATGTAATTGTACACTGTCCTAAAAAACAAACAAACAAACAAACAAAAAAGCTCTAAAATTGTCCAAAATTTTGGAGATATTAATGATTCTTTTATAGGTCAAATTGGGGTCAGCCAGCCCCCCCTCAAAAACTAAAGCAGCACCAACGAAACTTTTTGCAGCACAAAACAGCACAAACGAAGCACAAACAACTGACACCATTTTGGGCCATTTTAGAGCATTTTTAAGCTTCATCAAGCATTTTTGAGGTTCAGAGAAGACCACTTTGGATCAATAGATGAATTAAACAAACGTGAATGAAACAAAATATAACACCTGTATGTTTCTGACAAGGGGAAAACAGTATACCGTACTTTTCAGACTATAAGCCGCTACTTTTTTCTCACACTTCAGACCCTGCAGCTTATAGTCAGGTGCAGCTTATGTACGGATTAATTCTTGATCAAGACTTTATCAAATAAGTGAGGAGAGTTCTTCTTGCCTTGTTTTAGCCACTTAAAATCTCCTACAGGCATTAACAGTTCCGTGAGATTGAGTTCAGGGGGTTTACCCTTAAAGTTAAACTTGAAACTTTATTTTAAGGCTTCCAGAGGCTACAGGCCATTTTACAGTTGTTTTACTGTCGTGTTACTGCCGTAGGCGCTGTTCGAAAAAGCACGTACCGGTATTTACTAGGGGTGTGCAAAATAATCGTCATGACAATGCATCGTGATACTAACTTTCACAATATACTGCATCGATTCTTGATGCCAAAAATCGATTTTTATTATTTAATAATTTAATATTTTATAATTTAATATTTAATATTAATACATAAATTAATAAATTATTAGTTAATTTTTTTTATAAATCCTATGCACTTTTTTCTTTGTGAAAGGGTATTGTTTGTTATGATGGTACCGTATTTTTCGGACTATAAGTCGCTCCGGAGTATAAGTCGCACCAGCAAAAAAAAATGCATAATTAAGAAGAAAAAAACATATATAAGTGGAGTATAAGTCGCATTTTGGGGGAAATTTATTTGATAAAATCCAACACCAAAAACATACATGTCATCTTTATTTATTTATTTTAAAATAAAAATAAAATAGAGAACAACAGGCTGAATAAGTGTATGGAATACTAACGTTACATGACAGACATGCCTGGTAATGTCAGTAACGACGTAACATATTAAGAGTTATTCAGATAACTCTAGCATAAAGAACATGCTAACAAGTTTACCAAACTATCAGTTTCACTCCAAATCACTAAATCCAATGAAATCTTAATCAACACAGGCCTATAGCGCCCTCTTGCGGTTTAGTGTGAAAATTACATGTGAAATGATATAATAATATCATCACACATGTAAGTCGCTCCGGATTATAAGTCGCACCCATGGCCAAACTATGAAAAAAACAGCGACTTATAGTCCGAAAAATACGGTAGCTACCTCCAAAATGGCAAATGTTTGAACATAATTTTTAGTTTTAGAAAAAATCCTATGCACTTTTTTTGTTATTGGTTTGGTTTATTTGTTTTTGTTATTCAATAAATTCAGTTATGAATTGAGTTGCTCAGAGTTATGTATCAATTGAAGACACTACCCAGATACACAGCCACTGATATTTAAGTTATCCTCTTTTTTTTTGGGTACATTTTCACTGAAGTATATCGAATATATTGCAATGCATCGCAATAATTCAAATATCGTGATGCATCGTGATAGTATCGCATCGTGGCATATGAATCGTGATTCGAATTGAATCGTGACTTCTTTGCCAATACCCACCCCTAGCATTTACGTTAATTATAATTTAAAGATCCCATGACATGGTACTTCTTGATGCTTTTATATGGCTCCTTAATGGTTCCCTAATACTGTAAATGAATCCTTCTTCAAAATCAACACTCAGTGCATGAGAAAGACCCATGAAAACAGACAGAGTCATAAATATCTCTCTGGAACACTCCATTCTGGGCGTTGTTGCTTGAATGCAAATGAGGAGGACAGAGATAGGCCAGTGCAGCGGGTGGGGGCATGGCCAAACTCTCCACTCTTTCCTCTTTAGCGGTGCGCTGTGCGCTGGCCCCACTTCCGTGTTTTTGCGCGGAGGAAGAGATGAGAAGCGTTCCATTGAAAAATAAACACATTTCCACAGAAAATAAAATTAAACCACTGCTGTTTCAGAGGTTCGGAGGCTCGGATAAAGGACATCCGAGCCTGGAAACACTCTCACGTGCCTCCAGGCTAATAAAAAAACGTATCTCGCATTGCGTAGCTCGTTTGCGGTCCAAACTCTCTGGGCGTGATTTACAGAGAGTGTGGGTAGAAACACAGATGGCGGTGGAACTGCATTTGCATTTTTTCTTCAATGTGACGTCACATAGTTTCCTTGTTCAGAATCGCCCGTTTGAGCAGTCTTTTTTTCAAACGCAGAAAAGGATCGCAAATGCTCAGTTTACACATTTCGCAACTTTTAGCCATGGGGGGGCCTAAACAGGGTAGGGGAGCTCACATTAACATTAAAAAACCTCAGAATGTGAAAATTTCATGCCATGGGACCTTTAAAAAAATCCTTTTGTGTACCATCTTTTTGTGTAAATATCTCAAATTACAATGTGGAGACCTGCCGCTTATAGTCAGGTGCGGCTTATATATGTACAAATTAGGGTTGGGCAGTAATACGGTAATACGGTAATACAGTATACTGCGGTATCTAAAAATAGCAACGGTATCAGATTCATTACCGTCATTAAAAAAAAAATCTTGCCCTAATATAATATTAACTATAATTAATTTAATGCCTAAATAAAGAGTATTTGTCCAGCACTTATGTATGTGTGGTTGTGTTTGTTAATTTAATACTATTACAGTTTAAAACTAATATTACTATCGGAGAGATGACGTTCGATGAAGTTCCTGGATGTTGCGTCGTCACGAGACATTACCGCTCAGAAGGAGGAGGAAAAACAAGACACCTGACAGACGCGCTGAGTTGGTCCCAAAGAAAAACACAACATCTGCAATTTGGCAGCATTTCGGATTTCGGCCAAATGACAAGGGAGAGCCGGGAAATGTCAACGAGGCTGTGTGTAACATGTGCATGAAGACGGTGGCGGTGTTCTGGTGAAACATCCTACCCGTCGAGAGATAACAGCGGCACTGTGGAGGAGCAGAGGCAACTGCATATTGTCGCGAGTGTAGTGCACTCGTGAATGTATGCATAATTCACCTTCTTAACTGAGTTGTTACAGCTTTGCCATGCGGGTTTTGCTCAGTTCTTTGTTAAGCACCTGGTTATAAAGTCACTGCTTCTGATAATGATTCCTGTTGGTTTGTTAGCTTTAGCCCACAGACAATTTGTTATTTCGTTCCGTCGGTTGGCTGCTGTATTTGCACTTTAAACATTTGTTAATAAAAGTTACTAATTTTGTACATGTTTTGTTATGTTTTCAGTATCATTAGGCCTATGTAATGCTTTTTTATTTTTTTTATTTTTTATTTTTTTTCATTGCATTTATATAGCGCCTTTCATGACATGCGGCACGGCACGGCACGGTAGCAGAGTGGTTAGCGCTCTTGCTTCACAGCAAGAAGGTTCCGGGTTCGATCCCCGGGTCGCCCAGACCTTTCCGTGTGTGTTCTGTGTGGAGTTTGCATGCATGGTCTGGGTTCGATCCCCGGGTCGCCCGAGCCTTTCTGTGTGGAGTTTGCATGTTCTCCCCGTGTCTGGGTGGGTTTCCTCCGGGCACTCCGGTTTCCCCCACCAACCCAAAACATGCACCATAGGTACCTCCAGCTTAGGTCCTGACCAAGCCGAAGCAAGAAGATCATGGAGATGGTCCCCGGGCGCCCTAATGTGTGTGCTGCCCACTGCTCCTAATATATGTGTATATATATAGGATGGGTTAAAATGCAGAGAAGAATTTCTCCAGTGTGAGATCAATAAAGTTCACTTCACTTCATGCCTTTTCATCCCAAAGCGCTCCACAGTTCAGCGTTCATTCACTCCACACTTGGTGGTGGTAAGCTACTTTTCTGTAGCCACAGCTGCCCTGGGGCAAGCTGACGGAAGCGAGGCTGCCAATCAGCGCCATCGGCCCCTCCGACCACCTCCAACACTCATGCACACTCCACTTTCATACTAGGCAAATGTGGGTAAAGTGTCTTGCCTAAGGACACAGCAACAGTTTTTTTTTTGCAACTGGCGCCCCAATGCTTGCTATTCTGTTTCTGAATGGTATAGGTGCAAGCTGCCATTTGGCGAGGCGACTCCACTGTAGTGCTACGAAGTGTTTTTGTTTTTTTTTTAGCCTTAGCAACGGTAATACCGTATACCCCGGGAAAATGTGGACACGGTTTAACGGTATCAAAATTTGGATACCGCCCAACTCTAGTACAAATCTAATTTTTTTTCAAATTTGATTGGTGCGGCTTATAGTCAGGTGCAGCTTATAGTACAAAAAGTACGGGTAACATGGTTAAAAGCTCAAAAAAGTACACTTTCTCATAAAAGTCATCAAATAAGTAAAGTGGAGCAAGGCTGTGAAGAGCTTTAAAATAAATATGATATTATCAATCAATCAATCAAACAATATTTATAAGGCGCTTTTCATACAAAATTGTAACACAAAAATTGTAAAATCAGAGGACCATGGCGTTGTGGTACGGTAGATTCCAGGGAAGCTCCTGGTGCTGCCTTTGTGCCCGTGCTGTGGCGCCCCCTTTGTTTCCCTCTAGAACAGCAGGAGGAGGTGTCCGGGGGAGAGGGAAGTCTGCCTCTGCGTATGACCTCGCGTGACCCCAGCACACCGCGCTTTCTCCTCTGATCTCATGTACAGACCCACGTATCCCTCCGCCTCGTGACATATAGATCCGAGCGCAGCTTTCATTCACAAATCCCTCCTCCTCGGAGACCCCGCCTCCTCCTCTGCAGAGTAATTAATGAACCTGAAACACAAAATGTCAGCAACTATTTTTGAAAATAAATCTATGAGCCACGGGCACACCTGCTGCGATTTACACCTGCAAATCCATCCACACAGCCCGGCAGGTGCTGAGTGGACAGTACGGAGGGCCCCTGGGAAATTACATAAGCCAGGTGTCAATAAAGATGTGTGTAAAGCATGAGGCCAGGATGGGTTTAAACAGATGAGTGACAGGAGAGCTGATCTGACTTCTTATTAATACACATTTTATCATCACAGGCTTCAGCTTCAAGGGTCCATCTTACCGTCCTGTATGATCTGTGTCCTAATGTTGTTTCCTCATCAAAAACAGAGCTGGAGTTGCATGTTTAGGCTTCTCTCTGATGTCATGAGGCACTGACGTCGTCACAATCAGATTTACAAATCTGTAAACCAGGGCCAGTTTCTCTCCCTGTAAGTGACTGGAGCTCGGAATATTTTTTGATGTGAAGCTGAAAATTATTATTGTTCAGTGCATTTTCCAGAGCGCACCGAGAAGCGTCATAAATTAAAATAGCGACGTTTTTAGCGCGATCTGGTTCTGAATGTGAGCGTTGGACCGCTCATGTTTAACGAGGCTTCTTTGCGAATTTCTCAGGTCACAATATCCATCTGAGTCCAGACATCGTCACGGCAGGTTGAGAAAAGAAGGAAAAGCAGAAAAGACTATTTCTTACCACTCTGTTTGAAAAGAGCGAGTGTTTCGTCCCGTAGTCTGGAGCAAACCCTTTAGCTCCGGCGTTGGTCTTCCTTTAATTATAACCTCCTGCTTCGACCCAAAGTCCAGTTTAGAAAACTGCTTGAGCTTTAATATGAAATCTTCCTCCATTTAAAAAGTCGGGCCAGACAAGAAGAAAAAAATGAACGGATTATTAAACTTGACTTAACTCTAAATTGTATCTTGTGTCACTTATTCTAATCTGCTGCTCCAGGAGTTGCAGAAGAATCCCTGGGCTCACGAGTGCCTCGACCATGAGGCCAGGTAACTACGAGCCTCACCCGGCGCCTTTTCACCGCCGCTTTAACCCGGCGCCTTTTCACTGCCGCTTTAACCCGGCGCCTTTTCACCGCCGCTTTAACCCGGCGCCTTTTCACCGCCGCTTTAACCCGGCGCCTTTTCACCGCCGCTTTAACCCAGCGCCTTTTCACCACTGTTTTAACCCGGTGCCTTTTCACCCCCACATTAACCCGGCGCCTTTTTACCACCGCTTTAACCCGGCGCCTTTTAACCGCCGCTTTAACCCGGCGCCTTTTAACCGCCGCTTTAACCCGTCGCCTTTTCACCGCCGCTTTAACCGGGCGCCTTTTCACCCCCGCTTTAACCCGGCGCCTTTTCACCGCCGCTTTAACCCGGCGCCTTTTCAACGCGGCTTTAACCCGGCGCCTTTTCACCGCCGCTTTAACCTGGCGCCTTTTCACCGCCGCTTTAACCCGGCGCCTTTTCACCGCCGCTTTAACCCGGCGCCTTTTCACTGCCGCTTTAACCTGGCGCCTTTTCACTGCCGCTTTAACCTGGCGCCTTTTCACCGCCGCTTTAACCCGGCACCTTTTCAACGCCGCTTTAACCTGGCGCCTTTTCACCGCCGCTTTAACCCGGCGCCTTTTCACTGCCGCTTTAACCTGGCGCCTTTTCACCGCCGCTTTAACCCGGTGCCTTTTCACCCCCACATTAACCCAGCGCCTTTTCACCGCCGCTTTAACCCGGCGCCTTTTCACCGCCACTTTAGCGCAGAATCTGTCACTGCTGAGGTACAGCACAGTCAGTCCATGTGAGGCACCAACGGCCGGTGCCTCTCTGTACCAGTATTTGAACGGTAAAAGTGAAAATTCAGCCATTTTGAATTAAAAAAAAGAATTAAAATGGCAAAGTTAAATAGAAAATAACTTTATAGTACAAATCATTGGATAAATATAACCATTTATTTTTTCATTTTACTTTTTTTTTCAAATACAGGAAGTGCGCCACTCTGTTTACTAACTCCGGACACCTTCACTAGAATCATTTGGACCATTTCAGCCCTGGAATTGCGAACAGGCTCGATTCACGCTCACACGAAACCGGCAGACGTTTGGAAACATGCGGATGACGACTTCCTTTGAAAATCTGGAAAAACTGATAAAATGGTCCGGTTTTCTTCATCTAGATGTCAATGTATTCCTTCTTTTTTCTTTTTATGAATTGCCTATTAATTTGTGAATTATAATGTCTCTAATTTAATTTAAAAAAAAAAAAGTAAGTTTTAGCATTCCCTTATATTCGGCAGATCAACAGTTACAACTCTCCTGGAAGTTTTGGCAGGTTGTGAAGACGCTGCTGCTGAATCCACGGTTTTATCACATTCCCAGTGTCGGGAATTACACCGGAAGTCTTCATCCATGTTTCCATATGTCTTCTGCTAAGCGTAAATAGAGCTTGTATCTACTGAACTAAAGGTGAAACGTGAAATTTTGAGCTTTGGAGATGTAGACAGACTAAAAATAAAGGATTTTGATAAGCTCTCATGCTATTTGTGTAATATAGGAACTTTAAGATGTTTTATTGGTATTAGAAAAATACCTGGAGTTGTGTTTTATCTGATTGACATTGATTTTTCTTTTTGTTACACAATATTTTGGAATAAATACCACTCTTAAAGGCCCTGTACCCAATTTTACCCCATGTATTTGAGTAAAACGTGTCCTTCCCCGGTACAGACATATTGACTGTGTGCACATGGACGATTGCAAACGGATTGGGATCGTATCGGATTCATGTGCACAGGCTAAGGATCGTATAGGGATTGGTTTCCCAAATCCGATTGGACCCCTGGCTTAGGCCGATAGTAATCCGCTTGGTACCGCCTTGTGCACGATTTCAGATCGGATTGGCGCATGCGTGGGAATTTTCGCCAGGGATTTCACCCGGAAGTGGCAGGAGTCGCCAACGCCGTCATAAGTTGCTATTGTTGCCGGAAAAGTCAAACAAAATCATGGCTGCGAAGAAAGAATGCACAACACGTACACCAATGCTGCTCCGTCAAACTCCTCGAGCGCCATCTTTGTATACCGCCACATACAGTAGTTTGTTGTGTTTTTATTGAGTAGCAATCACCCGGAAGTAGTTGGACTACAGCGTCACATAGTGTAGTGGAGCTGGCCAGGTCACTGACCATTATCCGATTACACGAGCTTCACGACAGACCAACCGCCGAGTAACGGGATCGGATTTGGAGACATCCAATCTGATCCTACCATGTGCACGCACTCATTGTATATGTTACAGGCCCCAAGCACCGGGACTACCATAGCAGTGATGTTGCTGAATCTGAAAAATATAATATTAATGAGAGAAAAGAAGACACAGATCGTTGCCTTTCACGCCCAGATTGCATTTTTAATACGTATATAAACCGTAGAACAATAAACAACACTGTCCAAATACAGTAACATTGTATTGTTCCTTTAACTTGCATACAAATGCTAACCTCGCTGTGTCAAACCCAAATACATTACCCACAGGTACTAAGTTTGAGATACAATAATAAAACAAAATGCATACAAATGCATATAAAACTGAAATACACCTGTAACACCGCATCTTATGGTATCATGGTGCTTCAGACTGTGTGCGTTTACAGACGCGAGTAACTCCACCGCTAATCTCAACCTTGCAAAAAGTTTCGTTTGTGCTGCTTTTGAGATATTAATGATTCTTTTATAGGTCAAAATGGGGCCCCCTCAAAAACTAAAGCAGCACAAACGAAACTTTTTGCAGCACAAAACAGCACAAATGAAGCACAAACAATTGACACTATTTTGGGCAATTTTAGAGCATTTTTAAGCTTCGTGGGAGGCTGGCTGACCCCAATTTGACCTATAAAAAACTAAAGCAGCACAAACGAAACTTTTTGCAGCACAAAACAGCAAAAACTAAGCACAAAGGATTGACATAGTTTTTGTGTACGTATGCGTTTGATGGGGGGCCAACTTCACGCAGGTAACGAGCGTACGTTATATTTAAACGAGCGCGCGCTTTAGTAAACTGCGAGCACGCTCTACTTACACGAATGCGCGACTTAATAAAAGGAGGGCACGCTTTGCAAAGTGAGCGCACGTTTTCTTGCCACCCCTCAAAAAAGATTTTTCCCTGAGCCCTCCCGGGTTCCGCGCCTGAGAGTCAAGTCCGGCAACCTTTAATCACAAAACTATGAGCTCCAGACTTTGGGTTGCCAGATCCTAGGACACACTTTCATCACAAATCAGTATCTCCTGCATCCTGGGGAGCAGATGACATTTTCACCGTCTCTTTTTTTTTTTGCTTTCATTTAGTTTTTAATAAAGATGTTTCCTTTTGCTTTTGTCCTCACCGACCGCTGCGAGAGGTGCACGCCTGCAGGGGAAGCCCACAAAAGATCCACAAAGCACCACAGCTGTTTGGCATTTGGTTTCTATGGCAACAGGCACACACTGTAACCAGAGGCAGAGAGAGAGAAAAGAGAGAGAGGGAGAAAGAAGGAGGGTGAGAGAGAGAGAGGGAGAAAGAAGGAGAGAGAGGGAGAGAGCGAGAGAGGGAGAAAGAAGGAGGGTGTGAGAGAGAGAGAGAGAGAGAGAGGGGGAAGGAGGGTGAGAGGGAGAGGGAGAAAGAAGGAGAGAGGAAGAGAGAGAGAGAGAGAGAGGGAAGAAGGAGGGTGAGAGAGAGAGAGGGAGAAAGGAGAGAGGGAGAGAGGGAGAAAGAATGAGAGAGAGGGAGAGAGAGGGAGAGAAGTGAGAGAGGGAGAAAGAAGGAGGACAAGAGAGAGAGACAGAGAGAGAGAAAGAAAAGAGAGGGAGAAAGAAGGAGGCTAAGAGAGAGGGAGAGAGAGAGATGGAGAGAGAGGGAGAGGGGGAGGGAGGGAGAGAGAGAGAGAAAAAGAGAGGGAGAAAGAAGGAGAGAGAGAACAAAGAGGGAGAAAGAAGGAGGGTAAGAGAGAGGGGGAGAAAGGGAGAGAGAGAGGGGGGGATGGAGAAAGGGAGGGGGAGGGAGAGAGAGAGAAAAAGATGGAGAAAGAAGGAGAGAGAGAGAGGGAGCGAGGGAGGGAGAGAGAGCGAGAAAAAAGAGGGCGAAAGAGGGAGGGTGAGAGAGAGGGAAAGAGAGAGAGAGTTAGAAAAAAAGAGAGGGAGAGAGAGAGAGAAAGGGAGAGAGAGAGGGGTTGAGAGAAATAAAGTGAGAAAAAGAGGGAGAGAGAGAGGGAGAGAAAAAAGAGATGGAGAAAGAGAGAGGGGGAGAAAGAGAGAGAGAGAAAAAAGGGAGAGGGAGAGAGAAAAAAAGAGGGGGAGAAAGAGAAAGTGAGAGCGAGAGGGAGAAAGAGTGATGGTCAGTGCTGTGTACCAGGTGAAGGGCCTCTTCTGTGCCCTAACCCCACAACTGAACAGAACTGTGGGAATGACCAGGGACGTCACTCGGTTATTGATCCTGATACTTTACAGCTGATGTCGTCCACATTTCCTGGGGGTGTGATGCTAACTGTAGGCATGCTCTGTCTGTGGCTTTGTTAGACTTTAATCTGAGTTTTGTTTTAACACAGTCTGACCAGAAACAACTGATTCAGCAGAACTACAACAGATGAGCTGGTTTGTGCTGTTAAAAAAGTTCCTCTCAAGCATTGGCCGTTTTTCCGTCTCACCTTTTTGTTGAAAATCAAACACAAACAGGACCATGAACGCTCGTATTGATCACAGGCTCCTGAAAATCTACATTTTCTTGAGTTTTTTAGAGAATTTTGTATATTGTATGTGTGTATACATACTTATATACACACAAGCATGTATACACAAACGTATACACACATGTACACACACATGTATTTCTGCGTCCAGACCCCACCTGCTCAGCCCTGGTGCCTGGGGTTGTGGTGAGTTATAGTGCGGGGAACCTGTTTGTGGTGAGTTATGTTGCGGGGAACCTGTTTGTGGTGAGTTATGTTGCGGGGAACCTGTCTGTGCTGAGTTTTAGTGTGGGGAACCTGTTTGTGGTGAGTTATGTTGCGGGGAACCTGTCTGTGCTGAGTTTTAGTGTGGGGAACCTGTTTGTGGTGTGTTATGGTGCGGGGAACCTGTCTGTGGTGAGTTATGTTGCGGGGAACTTGTCTGTGCTGAGTTTTAGTGTGGGGAACCTGTTTGTGGTGAGTTATGTTGCGGGGAACTTGTCTGTGCTGAGTTTTAGTGTGGGGAACCTGTTTGTGGTGTGTTATGGTGCGGGGAACCTGTTTGTGGTGAGTTATGTTGCGGGGAACCTGTCTGTGCTGAGTTTTAGTGTGGGGAACCTTTTTGTGGTGTGTTATGGTGTGGGGAACCTGTTTGTGGTGTGTTATGGTGTGGGGAACCTGTCTGTGCTGAGTTTTAGTGTGGGGAACCTGTTTGTGGTGAGTTATGTTGCGGGGAACCTGTCTGTGCTGAGTTTTAGTGTGGGGAACCTGTTTGTGGTGTGTTATGGTGTGAGGGACCTGTCTGTGGTGTGTTATGGTGTGGGGGACCTGTCAGTGGTGAGTTATGGTGTGGAGGACCTGTCAGTGGTGAGTTATAGTGCGGGGGACCTGTCTGTGGTGAGTTATGTTGCGGGGAACCTGTCTGTGCTGAGTTTTAGTCTGGGGAACCTGTTTGTGGTGTGTTACGGTGTGGGGGACCTGTCTGTGGTGAGTGTGTGGGACCTGTCTGTGCTGAGTTTTAGTGTGGGGAACCTGTTTGTGGTGTGTTACGGTGTGGGGGACCTGTCTGTGGTGAGTGTGTGGGACCTGTCTGTGCTGAGTTTTAGTGTGGGGAACCTGTCTGTGGTGAGTTATAAGATAAGATAAGATAAGATAAGATAAGATAAGATAAGATATGCCTTTATTAGTCCCTCATATGGTGTGGAGGACCTGTCAGTGGTGAGTTATAGTGCGGGGGACCTGTCTGTGGTGAGTTATGGCGCTCGCTGGCCGTATGAGTGTGAATAATAGCGCTGCTGATTGGTTTGTGGCTGTCACCGTTCAGATCATCACAGAGGTCAAAGGTCATGAGGCGTGCATTAATCCTGTGCCCATCAGCTGAGTCAGGGCCGCGCCAAGGCCGACGGCTTCATCTACGGAGCTCTCCACAGCACAAGTGCAGGGGTCAGTGCGGCAGAGTGGGCAGCCCTGTCCCCACTGTGGAGTTTGCATGTTCTCCCTGTGTTTGGACGGGTTTTCTCTGGACACTCCAAACACGCACCATAAGAAACATCCTCCAGCTCAGGCAGTCTTACCAAGAGTTTAGGTAGTCCTAGTTTTACTTAGACGAAGGCTGCGTCCCATTACTCTGTCTTACCCCTTGCCCTTCCCCTACCCCTTTATCCACGTCAGTGGTTCCCAACCATTTTTGGCCTCTGACCCCATTTTGACATCACACATTTCTGGCGACCCCAGAGACTTTTTTTTATTTTTATTTTATCATGTTTTTTTTTTATCATGTTTCAGTCTCAGACTCAGGTCGTTTTCACACCTGCCTTGTTTGGTTCGTTTAAAACAAACCAGAGTTCGTTTGCTCCTTTGATTCGGACTTTTTGGGCTGGTGTGAATAAAAACCAAAAATCTCGATCCGGAGCAAACAAGCGAACCGAGACCACCTAAAAAGCTCGGTCTCGGCTCGGTTCCATTTGAATCCTGGTGCGGTTCGTTTGAGGTGAGAATTCAGACCGGACTCGATCCGACACAAGTTGGCTTTTTGTACTTAACGAGCGCCCGTCGTATGTCGAGCATTATGGGAAACCGAGGCTGACGAAACGAAACTAAATGAAACGAAACGAGGCTTACTTACGTTTTGCGTGAAGAGCAAGAGTCACAACTTGATGTGCGCACATGAGCGTTGTCCTCTGTAGTCGTCTTGCCCTGAGTCTTCGTCGTGTAAAATACTGTAAACCTCACGATGCTGCTTAAACATTTGTGCAAACTGTAAAAACTGAGCAAACCATATCGCTAAGGCTGGATTGAAAACAGCACGTAACACCATTATTCTCCTCCTTCCATGTTTTGACACGGCTCATTTCTGTCCAATGGCTGAACGACCTCAGCACACGTGGTTTTGTTTATAGATGTTGGTCTACTTACAAAAAAAAGTGCAGTGTGAAACTGCACCAAAATTTTAAAACATTTTTAAAAATTTGGTCCGGACCAAAGCAAGTGAACTATCGGACTATCCTGGTGTGAAAACGACCTCAGTCACAATATTGTGTCAAATGGTTCGACGTGTCTGAGGCCTCGGAGAAACACTGACCTCTAGTGGATAAATTTAACCATTGCAAACCAACACACAACCCATGATTTAGGAAGTTCCCAAATGGATGGATGGGAACGGATCGCTTTTTTCCACTTGTAGATGCCATCGAAAATGAAACAAATGCCAAAAGTCGCCAGAAGTCACCAAAATCACCACAAACGTCACACAATTCTCCTTACTACCAAACATTTTTAAGAAATATCGGTGCATCTTTTATAGTGTAGCAGTTTAGCGCTCGTCAAACCGAGGAAGCGCGTTGAACACTCTGAATCACTCTGAACCAATGGCAGAGCGGAACATTCGCTGAGCCAATGAAACGCTTCGATACACTGAAGCGATTGACACGCAGAGCGAAGCAGCGGGGGGAGGGACCGACACTTCGACACTTTGGTCACGTGAGCGGCTGCTGCGAGACAGTTTCAGAAAGAACGAGACGTGCTCCGGAGCTCCGTCTCATTTGTCCGTCACTAGTTATTGTGACTGCACTGCTCCGTACATTTCAGGCGACCCCGTTGGAATTCTAGGCGACCCGAAGGTTGAAAAACGCTGATCTACGTCTTTGTCTTGCCCCTCGATACCGAGCTGAGAGGTATAAATGTTCCCCTAAGAAATGCGTCATCATCCCTCGCCTCTACCTGAGCTGCTACGTCTACAGAGGCGACAACAATTGGCGGAAACAAATGTAAACAAAAATTAATGTCAAGGATTATCGGGTACCTCAGCTCGACAAAAAAACTACCTTGTTATACATGAAAGTTCGATGAAAACGATAATGTCAGATAAACAGACATCACTACAATTAAAACCGCAACAACAGTTCACTAAAAGTAATGTAGAACATAAGCGTCATAATTGTAAACCTGATAAACTGTTAATCGATAATTACAACTGCTGAAAATACATTTATGAGACTCCTTGGCTGGTCGATGTGACGCTGCCATCCTGATCCCAAAACCTGCCTGAGCTTGTAGGCGTACCCCTTCGTTCCAAGTCTGGTCGAGAGCTTACTTCGTTCAAAATTAGAATTGGGACGCCCCTTGTCCTCACATGAACGTGCAAAACCAAGGGGTAGGGGTAAGACGAAGGCGTAAGACAGAGAAATGGGACGCAGCCTTAGACTTAGACTTAGCAAGCTTATTATAGTTAATGAAAACAAATGAAAAAACAAAAGCTAAAATTGAAAAAAATACATTTGTTAACTGAAATAAATAAAAACGACAAAAGAAAGAAAAAAAACGATAACTGAAACTGTATTGTGTGTTTACAAAACTAACTAAAACTAACTGAAATTATGGATAAATCACTCTTCGTTTTCATCTTTGTCAATTTATTTCCAAGCCTTTTTTGGAGTTGGTAAATGTGGAAGTTTTGGTGTGTGTTTTTATTTGTTTTTTGCACTCAAGGCTGCAGCTTGTGGACGGCTTTGGTTGTTGTGGGGATAAACCTGAATAAATGTTTTAAAATGGTATGTGTTTGCTGTAAGTTTGAACACAATACTTTCTTTTTGAATCCTGCACTTGACAAATAACTCAAAGTATAACCCAAAAACTAAAACTAATAAAAACTCAACTAAAACTGAGCAGTATCAGAGCCGCTGTAAAAACTAATTAAAACTAACTGAATCAGAGGGGGAAAAAAAGGTCAAAACTAACTAAAACTAAACTATAATGAAAAATCCAAAACTATTATAACCTTGAGACTTAGACAAACTTTATTGATCCACAGGGGAAATTATTTGGGTACAATAGCTCACAACACTTTAATGAGTTTGTGAAAAGAAACGTATAACAATAGTAGTGCTGAGCTGTAAATAAAGAGGTCTAAACCAAGACCGGACCAGGTCCAGACCCGGACCAAACCGGGACCAGACCAGGATTAAATCACCCCGTGCTTGCCCGCGCGTGCTCGGCCCCGGCGCCGCGGCTCCATCCCGCGTCCGCAGCCCCGGTGTAGCGCGGGCCTTGCGCCGTCTCAACGCCGCTTTTTGATCCTTCAATGTCGGCTCTTCCTATCATTGTGAAGCAGAATTCACCAAGCGTTGGATTGTTCACTCACTAAGGGAACGTGAGCTGGGTTTAGACCGTCGTGAGACAGGTGAGTTTTACCATACTGATGATGTGTTGTTGATAGTAATCCTGTGTCTCCGCTCCCCTCGCGCGTTCGGCGCTATATTGAGCCGTCTCCCCCCACGCTTCACTATCAACACATTCCGTTGAAAATCTATGAACGTTCGAGTGTTCAAACGAGAGAGAAATGTGAGAAAAGCCCAACTCCAGTCTGAGAAAAGCGTAGAATGTGTGTGGTGAGGCATTTACAGCCCTAAAACATGTAGAACAATTGCAAAATACAAAGTTGTCCTACCTCCCACCGCGGGCCACCTCCGGAACCTAACCCCGTGTGTGTTGATAAAGTGTATTTACGTTTCGGGGCGTGCATCTGAGCGCGCATTAATTGAATTTTTGAGATTTCGCGTTTCGTAACTTGAATTTTCTTTCGTATCTAGAGACCAAAATTTAATGTGAAGGCGTTTCGTAACTTGGATTTTTCGTTTGTAGAGTCTTTCGTAAGGTGAGGTACCACTGTATTGATTTCTGAACTCTTCTTAAGTGTAAACATTAGTATTATGTTGTTTTAAAATGAATTTGATCTTGTTTCTTTGCATTGTTTGAGGTCTGAAAACATGTATCTTTTTCGTTATTTTGACCATTTGTCATTTTCTGCAAATAAATGCTCTAAACGATAATATTTTTATTTGGAATTAGGGCTGTCAGTTTAACGTGTTAATTAGATTCATTAATTACACTGCAAATTAACACATAAAAATGCACGCAATTAATTATGAGCGGCAATTCAATGCGCGGGCATTTTAAATTTGGCGTGCGGCGAGCAAATCGCTGCCAGGGCCTTTGAACGGCAAGTTTATTTATAAAAAGAACGAAGACAGGACGATCAACAAGAACGTCGTGATTTGTAGCTTTTGTCCAAAAGAATTTTCTGATCACCAAAGCTGCTCCAGCCTGACGATAAACACGTCCGGACACGTTCCATCGTTACCGGTGATAGTGCGCACTTCACCAAACCACCAAACCACCAAACCACGCTCGCAGAATTTGGGAAACGAATGAGCAAAGCGACCACAGAAAAACTGACAAACTCAATCGCAAAGTGGGTTGGTTGGTTGGTTGGTTCGTTCGCTCAATCGATCACTCACTCACAATCTCTATTTCTCCCTCAATATCTCTCACACACTCTTACAATGCGATTAATTAGATTAATTAATTACAAATCCTATAATTAATTAGACACTTTTTGGAATTTGGGGGAAATGTTGTCAGTAGTTTATAGACTCAAACAAAAATGTTACTTTTGCCCAAACACGTACCTATAAGTAGGGAATTCTGGGAATTTTCAAAGTTGGAAAATTTCCATGGGAATTTTCAGGAATTAACGGGAATTTTCGGGAATTAATGGGAATAAACTGAGAATTATCAAAGTTGAAGGTTAGGGGCATCAATATAGTTCAGAGGTCTTCAACAGGGGGGTCGCGACCCCTAGGGGGGTCGCGGAGGTACTGCAGGAGGGTCGCGAAATCTTTTGATTTCACTTTAAAATAATATAATTTTATATTTTATAGTGTAAAATACAGTATTAACCTGTGTATTATTTCCTTGTATTGGATGTTCCATAACAGAGTAGCAATGTTTATACATGACACTAAGCTCAATTTAATATAAAACACAATTCTATGCCGTATATATATTAGGGGGTCCCTGGCCCAGTTCACCATCTGTTTGGGGGTCCCTGGCCTGAAAAACGTTGAAGACCCCTGATATAGTTGGCAGAAAAAATATTGTAGCATAATCTTGGCTAAAATAATCAAATTTCGGTGAATAAAGTAGGACACTATTTTGTGCAGAGCCATCGAGCCACACCCTCTACATGCATTTACATTCCTTTATCACATGCACAAGAACTTCTAGAATTCTGAAGAATTCTGGTAAACTAGATTTGCGCCATTTCACTTAAGAAGTTATCTTATGATGCTAGTTACCGCAAAATGTGCTAGAGCTAGCTTACTGAGAAACCAGATAAATCATGTGAGTCATGTGTTTTAATTGTCTCCCTTTTACAATAATGCATAAAATGTTTATGTTTATGTTTATGTTGGTATATGACTCACAATAATTCTCATAAATTCCCAAAACTTCTGTGCAAAGTTACCAATTTGAAAATTCCCAAAATTCCCACGCCAAAGTTTCCATGCAACCCTACCTATAAGTAGTAAAATCTGAAAAATTGATAATTTTGCAGTGGTTTCTTATTTTTTTCCAGAGTTGTATAGGAGTATTTAAAAGTCCCTGAGCCGTCACATCTCTCGCCCTCTTGTTCTTTTTCCCGTCTCTCCGGCTGATCTCCGCTCCCCAGTGCTCACTCTTAATAAACCCGGCCGCGGGGCATCTGGAACAGTCCGTTACGCTGACTCAGCCTGAGCGCGGGAGCACGTACAAACCAAGACTGCCTGGACATGATACTTTGTTTTATTTTGAGTACAGCGGCTTACATTCATCATCTTACAGAATACGCGTCTCAGATGGAGGACAGCCGGCGTTCTGGGACACTTCTCCTTTTCCCTGTTTCCTGTGAATGTTGCCGGTTTCTGACCAATTTTATTTGATTTATTTAGTTTATTCATGAGACAGGAACCGTGCACAAGCTACACTAACCTGAACAGGAGAGATGTATTGTGGCGGGCTGTAGCACTAGAGCTAATTTCCACCTGTTTTCCCCGGTGCAGGTTTTTTAGGTTAAGGTATTCCATGAGAAAATGAAAAATGAATAGATTATTTTGTACAATCTCAGTGTTAACTTTTTTTTTTTTTTTGGCACTTTCACTGACTCTTTGATTCTCTAACTTGCTGCTTTAGTCTTGTGTCTTAAAGTTAGAAACAGATTGATATATTGGTCAAAGTCAAGTCAAAGTCAACTTTATTGTTAATTCTGCCATATGTGTTCGACATACAGTGATTCGAAATCCGTTTGTTCCTGGTCAAGCAGTGCAAAAAAGACAGTGTACAAAATACAATATAAAGACAATATAAAACCTATCTAAGACAAAATCTAAAGAATAAATATCTATTTACAGATGTCCAAAAATGTGGACACTCACCATAATCAAAGGACATGTTCATCAATTGGCTAAGATTTATCCATAATTTACAGCTTTGCGTTTCATGTTTGGGTCCCGGGAGCTGAGAGCGAAATAAGCTGTGACTCCGCACATGCGCACTGGCCTCCTCATCTACTGGAAACTATGGCTAAATCTCGGATTACAGGCCACTTTTGACTCAAACGAAATCGTAGACTAAGACATCGAGCTTCTATGATTTGAAAAGTGCTAAAGTTTGTGTTATTTGGAGACCGCAAACATGTGCCCCGAGAACTCACATTACGGAGATCGCAAATCTAAAACATCTCTGGAAATGCTCCATATGACACCAAAGTGCTATGGGTGACTTGTTTTATTGCCAAAATAAGGCTCGGATTGTAAAAAACGTTAATTCTCCCTTAAGAAGCAGATTGTTATCGCTGCATCACTTGGTCAGAAGGCTCACCGCACTCCTGTAGTTTGTTTGGTTTACCGGTATTTGCACTTCTCAGTATATTGGCTGTGAGCCTGAAATCTCCAGCAGGGTTCGATGTTATGTTTTGGTCGAACACTTCAGTGAGACGAGATATCAGCACAAAACCTGGCTACAGCTGGTGGTAAAAAGTAATGTCTGTGTACTTTTAAATTACATCATTTTGAGGAAGTAAAAAATGTCATGAAATTCTAATAGAAAATGTCCTCGTAAACCTTTTGGAACGAGCCTAAAAACCTGACGTAGCAAAAGAGACGTGACGGTCACTGCTGAGTGTTTCATTTGGCAATAACAGAATGTGTCCATAAAACTGTTTGAGCAGCAGACTGGAGGGTCTGTGCCAGTCTGCTCCAGTCTGTGCCAGTCTCTGTGGATCTGTGCCAGTCTGTACCAGTCTGTGCAGGTCTGTGCCAATCTGTGCCAGTCTGTGCGGGTCTGTGCCAGTCTGCTCCAGTCTGTGCCAGTCTGTGTGGATCTGTGATAGTCTGTACCAGTCTGTGCCAGTCTTTGTGGGTCTCTACCAATCTGTGCCAGTCTTTGCGGGTCTGTGCTGCTTTATGCCATTTTGTGCCAGTCTGTACCAGTCTGTGCGGGTCTGTGCCAGTCTGTGTGGATCTGTGATAGTCTGTACCAGTCTGTGCCAGTCTTTGTGGGTCTCTACCAATCTGTGCCAGTCTTTGCGGGTCTGTGCTGCTTTATGCCATTTTGTGCCAGTCTGTACCAGTCTGTGCGGGTCTGTGCCAGTCTGTGTGGGTCTCTACCGATCTGTGCCAGTCTTTGCGGGCCTGTGCTGCTCTGTGCCAGTCTGTACCAGTCTGTGCAGGTCTGTACCAGTCTGTACCAGTCTGTGCCAGTCTGTACCAGTCTGTGCCGGTCTGTCCCAGTCTGTACCAGTCTGTGCCGGTCTGTACCAGTCTGTACCAGTCTGTGCCGGTCTGTACCAGTCTGTGTGGGTCTGTCCCAGTCTGTGCCAGTCTGTGCCAGTCTTTGTGGGTCTCTACCGGTCTATGCCAGTCTTTGCAGGTCTGTGCGAGTCTCTATCAGTCTGTGCAAGTCTGTGTGGGTCTGTACTACTCTGTACCAGTCTGTGCGGGTCTGTACCAGTCTGTGCCAGTCTGTGCCAGTCGGCGTCGGGTGCATCAGCAGGTTTATGAGCATAAATCAATGCTGTAGTGACACGAACACTTTCTGATGCTAAAGGGCACAGCTTGCACTTGTGTTTATGCATGGGGAAAGAAAGATTTGTCTCAGTTGATACTTTGCAGTAACAAGCATATTGCAGTTACCATGGAGACACAAGACAGACAAAAGTCTCATTTGAGCCTCAGACAGAGCAGTGCCTACAGTTAGCATCACACCCCCAGGGAATGTGGATGACATCAGCTGAGAAGGATCAATATTCTGTGTCCTGTTTGTCCCGGTGTTCTTTGGCCTCTGCTCGGTGAGTTTTGGTATAGACTAATATGTTTAATGCCATGCTGTGGAACATTTTTTCAAGAAATAGCGTAACATCGCCATAGAGACGAGTGCAGTAAACGGTACAGTGTATCTGAGCCGAAGTTATTTTTTGGTAGTTGTTTTTGTGAGTCTATCGCTCCACACTCAAGTTATGTAACTCTGGAGGAGAGAGGAGAGAGGGAGGAGAGAGGGAGGAGAGAGGAGAGAGGGAGGACAGAGAGGAGAGAGGAGAGGAGAGAGGGGAAGGAGAGAGAGGAGGGAGGAGAGACGGAGGAGAGAGGAAAGGGGAGAGAGGGAGGAGGGAGGGAGAGGAGAGAGAGAGGAGAGAGGGAGGAGAGAGGAAGGAGAGAGGTGAAAGAGGAGGAAGGGAGGAGAAAGGGAGGAGAGAGGAAGGAGAGAGGAAAGACAGAGAGGAGATAGGGAGAGGAGAGAGAGGGAAGGAAAGACAGGAGGGAGTAGAGATGGGGGAGAGAGGGAGGAGAGAGGAAAGAGGAGAGAGGGAGGAGAGAGGGAGGAGAGAGGGAGGAGAGAGGGAGGATAGAGGGGACAGAGGGAGGGAGGAGAGAGGGAAGAGAGAGAGGAAGAAGGAAGGGAGGAAAGAGGAGAGAGGGAGGATAGAGGGGACAGAGGGAGGGACGGAGCGAAAAGGAGGATGGAGGGTGAAGGGAAGAATGAGAGAGAAGGAAATGTAAGTAAAAGGCATGCGGTAGTGAAGGAGAGTGGACGAAAAACAGAACGGAGGGAGCAGGATGGAGAGAGAGAGACTGGAGAGTCGTGGGGCAGTCTGGGAGCACCGGGCTGGAGGCGCATAATGGACAAATCGTGTTTTCAGAGGAGAGAAAGAAGAGGGAGAGTGAGCAGAGCTGAGAGAGGGATGAGACAGAGAGGAGGGAGAGTGGAAGTAAAAGGGGGATGAAAACACAAAGGAGAAAGAGATCAGGGAAAGGAAGAGAGATAACGGTGGAGGACGCAGGTGTGAGGTTGTGGAAGGAAAAAGGAGAGATAGCGAATGAAGTAAAGATGGATAAGGGAGGACAAAAGTGACAAACAGATACAGAGGAGGGATGGAGAGAGGGATGAATGAGAAGGATGGATGGAGGGCGTACAGGAAGGAACCAAAAGGAGGAGGAAAAAAGGAAAGAAGGAATAAGGAAGGGAGGAACTGAGACAGGAGGAGGGAAGGAGAAGAAGCGAGGGAAGAGGAGACGAGGAGACGAGGACACTCAAGATGACAGGAACAGACGGAGAAATTAAACGGGAGTTAGATCCAGTGGAGAGGAAACCGGGCACTAAAATGATTTAACCCACAACTTAATGTACAACCCCCTTAACAAAAAGTCCCCATGACCAGAAGGTAACCAGTTCTAAACCCCTGAATTCTTTTACTGTGGAAAGGCACATACCTGACGGACTTAAAGATCCTCCTCATGACCGTACGACTGGTTTTACTGTGGTCATCCATGAGGCTTTGTTTGACCAGGGATTTCTCATTATGGTTTAGTTTTAGTTAGTTTTGATTTTTCCCCCTCTGATTCAGTTAGTTTTAATTTATTTTTACAGTACATTCCAGTGTGACACCCATAAGACTCCAGTGTGACACCCATAAGCCTCCAGTGTGACACCCATAAGACTCCAGTGTGACACCCATAAGACTCCAGTGTGACACCCATAAGACTCCAGTGTAACTCTGATAAAGTTCCAGTGTGACACCCATAAGACTCCAGTGTGACACCCATAAAACTCCAGTGTAACTCTCATAAAGTTCCAGTGTGACACCCATAAGACTACAATATGACACCCATAAGGCTCCTGTGTGACACCCATAAGACTCCAGTGTGACACCCATAAGACTCCTGTGTAGCTCCAGTTTGACACCCATAAGCCTCCAGTGTGACACCCATAAGACTCCAGTGTAACTCTCATAAAGTTCCAGTGTGACACCCATAAGGATATAATATGACACCCATAAGGCTCCTGTGTGACACCCATAAGACTCCAGTGTGACACCCATAAGACTCCTGTGTAGCTCCAGTGTGACACCCATAAGCCTCCAGTGTGACACCCATAAGACTCCAGTGTAACTCTGATAAAGTTCCAGTGTGACACCCATAAGACTCCAGTGTGACACCCATAAAACTCCAGTGTAACTCATAAAGTTCCAGTGTGACACCCATAAGACTACAGTATGACACCCATAAGGCTCCTGTGTAACACCCATAAGACTCCAGTGTGACACCCATAAGGCTCCTGTGTGACACCCATAAGACTCCAGTGTGACACCCATAAAGCTCCAGTGTGACACCCATAAGACTCCAGGGTGACACCCATAAGCCTCCAGTGTGACACCCATAAGACTCCAGGGTGACACCCATAAGACTCCAGTGTAACTCTCATAAAGTTCCAGTGTGACACCCATAAGCCTCCGGTGTGACACCCATAAAGCTGCACTCTCCCATGCGCTGAAGGGCCTGGCTCGGGTCCAGCTGGCCCCGAGCCGGAGGAGCAGAGCCAGAGCACAGACATGAGCCTGCACACACGGGGGCACATGATGGATGCTCTACACACATGCTACAGCGCTAATGTACTGTTAGCATACCATTACACACAGAGGCAGGTACCAGTGTCCAGCTTTGCTCCAGGGACATGAGGACAAGAGGACGTAATTACAAACAATCAATCAGGACTTAAAGGGTCCCTGTGACGCTATATTAGATTGATGTTATACGTTTCCTCATCACAAACACACTGGAGTTGTGTTTTGTTTCATTCACACGTTTAACACACAAACCTGCATATTTACATTAGTTCTTCTCTCAATCCGAAAACACACCGTTCCAACTTGTGATGTCATGTGGTAATACAGGAAGTGCTCCACTGTGTTTTGAAACTCCATACACCATACTAGAACTGGGCGGTATTTTTCAAAATGATTATTTCCTGTACTAAGCGGTACCATGTCTTTGGCGAAGTGGACAGTAATCGTAAATAAACAATTTCTCCTGTGTGAGATCAATAAAAAGTCAATCTTCTAATCTTCTAATCCTTAATCACTGTAAGGCGCTTTGTCTTACACTTTTGAATGAAAAGCGCTTTATAAATAATGTTTGGTTGATGATTGATTGATAATAGCGTTGGAAATATCGTTCCACCGTTTGCTTTTCTTATCATAGGCGGTCCCCTTAGCAAACGCGTCTTTGAGTGACGTCCGAGCGGCGTTTTGTGTCGCGGCGCCGACTTGAACGTTCCCTGCAGACGTGGAAGAGGATGCAGATCTTAGTTTTGTGCGTTCTTCATATTCCAGGACGTGTTTGCGATGGAGGTGGTGAAGCAGATCGCTCGTGTCGCCTCCTGCGGCTACGACTTTAGCCCAACGACATTTACAGAATACGGTTGTTTGTTCAGCATCAGATTTTTTAAGCCGAAGTACTGTACTTCCACACAACTGACACAGCTCCTCTTTTCGGTATAAGTTCTGTAACGTTTTCTCCGTCCATGTTGTTCACCGCTCAACACACTCTGAGCTTCCACCGCTCTCACGCCACTGCAAAACAGTCCCCCTCTCAAACAATGTCGCACGGCGCCACGTTCCGCCGCTCTGTGTTCATTCATTCAAGCAACAACGCCCATAATAAAGTGTTCCAGAGAGATATTTATGACTCTGAGTGTGTTCATGGGTCTTTCTCATGCACTGAGTCTTGATTTTGAAGAAGGATTCATTTACAGTATTAGGGAACCATTAAGGCGCCATATAAAAGCATCAAGAAGTACCATGTCATGAGATCTTTAAGAGCTCAAATTCTTCAAAGACGCTTACGCCCCCTACTGTCTGAATCCTGCATGACTGTACCCCATGTGTGTGAGAAGGTGTATGCTCCTTCGTCATGGTTCATGCTCCGTGGATCTGGTTTGTGGATCTCGAGGGCTTCCTGATCCAGATTTGGTGTTTGTTGCTTTCAACTCGAACGACTCTGGCATTGTTCTGTGGCGCAAATGTAAGTGTAAAAGTGAAGACAGAATGAACCTTTGCCAAAGATTTTCGGCTGTTGTTATAAATCAGGACAAAACTAAAGCACTTTGGATTAGAGACATAAAAAACAAAATCTACATTCAAACTAAGGAAGACACTTTCCTGGGGAGATGTTCATGTCTCTAGGCTGGCCTGGGAAATGCCTCAGAAACCCCATAAAAGAGCTGGAGAAAGTGTGTGGGAAGATGAAAAACAAGAAAAAATGGATGTATGGGTACGTTACCTGCTTGCAGAAGTTATAGCTTTCATTGGAATGTTCCGTAGGATGGCATTAAACTCAATACGGGCTCTAGCTCTTTTGGCGCCTTAGGCAGGATTAATATTGAATTGCCACGACCTTTGTAGACTTTTGTCCAATAATATAGATTTGTTTTAATTTTAGCAGCTAATTTTGAAAGCAGGAGGTCTGTGAATGAGAGGTGGATTGGTCAAAGTGAAGAGTGGCTGAAAGCTTCCGGGAGGTAGAACATCATTTGGATTGACGGATTAATGATCAGGCACATTTACAGACATTCTAAGTCAGTGAGCACGGCACAAGGGACTGGCCCCTCACATCAACGAGCACCCTCAGCATTCATCTGCAGCTCTGGAAAAAAATAAGAGACCACTGCATTTTCTTCTGAAATCAGCATCTCTACATGTATTACAGCCATTCCATTCCAGCGTCTGTTGAATTCCAACATAAAAAAAGCTGAGCTACTTCAGTTCTTGCACCAGGAGTGGAATAAAGTCACCCAAGAACAACGTGAAAGACTTGTGGAGAGCATGCCAAGACACATGAAAGCTGTGATTAAAAATAAGGGTTATTGCACCAAATATTGATTTCTGAAGTCTTCTTAAGTGTAAACATTAGTATTATGTTGGGCCGTCAGTTTAATGCGTTAATTAGATTGATTAATCACACAGCTAATTAAGCGGCGTTTTTCACCTGAATTTTAGTGTTTCAATAGGGTCTTTAAGAATATAAGCTATAGTAACATAACACTGAGTCATAAATATATCATAGTATTATTATATTGTATATTCCTCAATTAATTATTCCTTAGTAAAAAGCAGACAAATGTATTGATGCTGAATAACAAAATACAATAATCCCTCGCTCTATCGCGGTTCGCAGATTTTGATTTTGATTTTTTTCAAGGTTTTTTTTTATAGTGTAACATTTTTTTATAGTGTAACATTGTGTTCTGCGTCCTGATTGGCTAAGAGACTAGACCAGGACTAAACGTGGACTAAACCAGGTCTAGACCAGAACTAAACCAGGTCTAGACCAGGTCTAAACCAGGTCTAAACCTGCACTGTACCTGGACTAAACCAGGACTGGACCAGGTCTAGACCTGGACTAAACCAGGATTAAACCACCACGTGCCGCTGCTGGTTTCGTGCGGCTGGTTTGTAGCTCGGGCTGAGACTACGCATTCCGGGCGCCGTGGTTCGATCTCGTGCTCAGCAGCCCCGGTGTACGCGCGACACCGGGCAGTGCCGTTGGCGCCTGCGGCCAGCTGTGAGTCGATCTTGGCGCAGCGCGGTTGCCTTGTTTCATGACCACGCGGGTGCGCGTGTCCGCGATTAGCGATTAATTACAATTAATGCATTTTGTTTGACCGTCTTGATCGACAATTAATCGTAAGACACGTTCCATCGTTACTGGTGATAGGGCGCACTTCACCAAAACACCAAACCACGCTCGCAGAATTTGGGAAACGAATGAGCAAAGCAACCACAGAAAAACTGACAAACTCAATCGCAAAGTGGGTTCGCTCGTTCGCTCACTCACTCACAATCTTAAAATGCGATTAATTAGATTAATTAAATGTTGTTTTAAAATGAATTTGATCTTGTTTCTTTGCATTGTTTGAGGTCTGAAAACATGGATCTTTTTTGTTATTTTGACCATTTGTCATTTTCTGCAAATAAATGCTCTAAACGAGAATATTTTTATTTGGAATTTGGGGGAAATGTTGTCAGCAGTTTATAGACTCAAACAAAAATGTTCCTTTTGCCCAAACACACACCTATAAGTAGTAAAATCTGAAAAACTTATCATTTTGCAGTAGTCTCTTATTTTTTTCCAGAGCTGTATCTATAGTAGCATCTTTTTTTAGCAATGTGCAGTGGAAGATTCGACTTAATTTTTTTTATTTTTTCTATGCACTCTGGGGAAAATGAATGAGGAATGTCCTGCTGTAGACCTTACACAGTACAGGACACTGGACTTTACGGTACATGTGCATTACGGTACTGAGTGAATGCAGGTTCAGCATTTGAGACTTTTGTATGAACTTGAGTGTAGAACGGGACGCCCCGGCTCTCCTCCGGTGGAAACAAGAGCAGAAGACTGAGACCATCCATCATCTGTCAGTGAGCACATCAATACGCAGACCACAAATCAGCACAGCGCTCTGAATCTGGGACACACGGGACAGACAGGGGACACAGCAGAACCTGTGTCCAGCTCAAAGGCACAGGGCAGGAGCCTCGCCCGCCCGCAGACCTGACCCTACATGTTGTGATTGTGTAAATGTTTCATTAGAGGCAACAGTGTCTCAGGTGAAAGTGGTCGCCTTATAACTGGCACAAGTTGGTAACGGGATTCCAGCTCATGTTGCTGAATGTTGTTGTGTCTTTGTACAAGACACTCGCCCTCTGATGAATGAGGTTCTGTGGAATGAGTGAAGGGAGTGAAGGAAATTGGATATTTATATCAGTTTGTGTAAAAATACAGAGAGAGCAGGACGTGACGAGACCAGAGACAAAACTGGAGACAGGACCTGAGACAGGACCTGAGACAGGACCGGGGACAGAATCTGAGATAGGACCTGAGACAGGATCGGAGACAGGATTGGAGACAGGAGCAGAGACATGACTGGGGACAGGACCAGAGATAGGACTGGAGACAATATTGGAGACAGGACTGGAGACAGGACCGGAGACAGGACCGGAGACAGGACCAGAGACAGGACCAGAGACAGGATTGGAGACAGGACTGGAGACAGGACCAGAGACAGGACCAGAGACAGGACCAGAGACAGGACCAGAGACAGGACTGGAGACAGGATTGGAGACAGGACCGGGGACAGGACCAGAGACAGGACCAGAGACAGGATTGGAGACAGGACCAGAGACAAGACCAGAGACAGGACTGGAGACAGGATTGGAGACAGGACCAGGGACAGGACCGGAGACAGGACCAGAGACAGGACCGGAGACAGGATCGGAGACAGGACCAGAGACAAGACCAGAGACAGGACCAGAGACAGGACCAGAGACAAGACCAGAGACAGGATTGGAGACAGGACCGGACACAGGACCGGAGACAGGATTTGAGACAGGATTGGAGACAGGACCAGAGACAGGACCAGAGACAGGACCAGAGACAAGACCAGAGACAGGATTGGAGACAGGAGCAGAGACATGACTGGGGACAGGACCAGAGACAGGACCGGGGACAGGACCGGGTACAGGACCGGGGACAGGAGCAGCCCGAGTTCACTGTGATTGATGGTCCTGGAGCCAAGGCCCTGCGGCAGAGGGCGGGAGACCCCGTGTGACCTGAATTACTGGCTGATGGACACATTCATATCCATAAAGCCCCGCCCCCTCACGGACAGCGGACGGGCCAGGGGGCGGGGCCGGGACATATTTTATCCTCATGTTTGACTCATGTTGGACAGGAGGGACAGGTGATTTATAGTGCACCTGGACAAAGGGTTTATTTATTATTAAGGTCAAAGCAAAACAAAAATATTATAGAATTGAGAAAGATTTGGTCGATTTTTATCATAGTTTTACATCAGGTCACAGTTTGTGGGGGACAAAAAATATTTTTTAAAAGTTCAGAACAAAAAATACAGGAAGTAGTCTCCTGGGAAATCCAGCTGTGTCCCCGGTCCTGTCCCCGGTCCTGTCTCTGGTCCTGTCACTGGTCCTGTCTCCGATTTTGTCTCCAGTCTTGGTCCTGTCTCTGGTCCTGTCTCTTTTCTTGTCTCCGGTCCTGTCCCTGGTCTTGTCTCTGGTTCTATCCCTGGTCCTGTCCCAGATCATGTCTCTTGTCCTGTCTCTGGTCTTGTCTCTGGTCCTGTCCCTGGTCTTGTCTCTGGTCCTGTCTCTGGTCCTGTCCCAGATCATGTCTCTGGTCCTGTCTCTGGTCCTGTCCCTGGTCCTGTCCCAGATCATGTCTCTGGTCCTGTCTCTGGTCTTGTCTCTGGTCCTGTCTCTGGTCATGTCCCTGGTCCTGTCCCAGATCATGTCTCTTGTCCTGTCTCTGGTCTTGTCTCTGGTCCTGTCCCTGGTCTTGTCTCCGGTCCTGTCTCTGGTCCTGTCCCCAGTCCTGTCCCAGATCATGTCTCTGGTCCTGTCTCTGGTCCTGTCTCTGGTCCTGTCTCTGGTCCTGTCTCTGGTCCTGTCTCTGGTCCTGTCCCAGATCATGTCTCTGGTCCTGTCTCTGGTCCTGTGCCCAGTCCTGCCTCTGGTCTTGTCTCTGTCCCCCAGACGGGGAGAGATCAAATGTCTCTCGTTAATATGCAGATGTGGGTTAAAATGGCAGGTTAAGATAATAATAACCTTATTACTAATTTAAAGTGTAGGACAGGACTGCTGGTAATAGTTTCTAGTTATTCACTGGTTTGGTGGGATTGCCTGGGAACTAGAACACATTTCTCTGACACTTTATGTCTGTTCACAGGTGAAATCAGATGGGTGTGATTGACAGGTGGATTAGCCGATCATGGATAATAACAAAGATATACTATCTACAGTTCTGGAAAAAAAAAATAAGAGACAGCATTGGAGACTGCATTTTTTTTTCAGCAGCGAAATCAGCATCTCTACATGTATTACAGCCATTCCATTCCAGCATCTGTTGAATTCCAACACAAACACAAAGCTGAGCTACTTCAGTTCTTGCACCAGGAGTGGAATAAAGTCACCCAAGAACAATATGAAAGACTGGGACTAAACCAGGTCTGAACCAAGACTAAATCAGGTCTAAACTAGGACTAAACCAGATTTGAACCAGGACTAAACTAGAATTAAATCAGGCCTAAACTTGGACTGAACCAGGGCTAAACCAGGACTAAACCAGTTTAAAAATGGGACTAAACCAGGGATAAACCAGGACTAAACCAGGTTAAAACAAGGATGAAACCAGGTTAAAACAGGAACTAAACCAGGACTAAACTAGGATTAATCCAGGCCTAAACTTGGACTGAACCAGGGCTAAACCAGGACTAAACCAGGTTAAAAATGGGACTAAACCAGGACTAAACCAGGGATAAACCAGGACTAAACCAGGTTAAAACAAGGACTAAACCAGGTTAAAACAGGGACTAAACCAGGACTAAACTAGGACTAAACCCGGTCTGAACCAAGACTAAACCAGATCTAAACTAGGACCCAAGAACAATGTGAAAGACTTGTGGAGAGCATGCCAAGACGCATGAAGGCTGTGATTAAAAATAAGGGTTATTGCGCCAAATATTGATTTGGGAACTCTTCTTAAAGGAAAAGTAACGTTATTTTACAATCTGAGCCTTTTTTCGGAAATAAAACAAGTCGTTTGACTCACCCATATCACGTTCGTGTCATTTGGAGCTGTTTGAAGAAAGTTTTGTTGTGGCGTTTCTGTTAGCATTTGTTAGCATTTGTATTCGGGGCATTACTTTGCGGTCTCCAAATAACACAAACTTTAGCACTTTTCAAATCATAGAAGCCCGATGTCTTAATGAAAAATTTCGTTTGAAGCAAAAGTGGCCTGTAATCCGAGATTTATCCATAGTTTTCAGCTTTGCGTTTCATGTTTGGGTCCCGGGAGCAGTCCGCGCATGGGCACTGGCGTCCTCATCTACTCGAAACTATGGCTAAATCTCGGATTACAGGCCACTTTTGCTTCAAACGAAATTTTTCATTAAGACATCGGGCTTCTATGATTTGAAAAGTGCTAAAGTTTGTGTTATTTGGAGACCGCAAAGTAATGCCCCGAGCAAATGATACAGCACCATGTTAAGGATACGGGATCATTACTAGAACAGAACGGCTCAACATAAGTTCTGCGATACTGCTCCAATTGACAGAAAAATGCTATGGGTGAGTAAAACTACTTGTTTTATTACCGAAAGAAGGCTCAGATTGTAAAATAACGTTACTTTGCCTTTAAGTGTAAACATTAGTATTATGTTGTTTTAAAATGAATTTGATCTTGTTTCTTTGCATTGTTTGAGCTCTGAAAACATGTATCTTTTTTGTTATTTTGACCATTTGTAATTTTCTGCAAATAAATGCTCTAAACGTTAATATTTTTATTTGGAATTTGGGGGAAATGTTGTCAGTAGTTTATAGACTCAAACTAAAATGTTCCTTTTGCCCAAACGCATACCTATAAGTAGTAAAATCAGAAAAACTGATCATTTTGCAGTGGTCTCTTTTTTTTTTTTCCAGAGCTGTATATATTTAAAAAAAGAAAAAGAAAAACAGATTGATTTTTTAAACATAAAGAATCCCTCTATTCCTGTCATCAGTACACAGATTAAGACATTCAAATGTCTTTACTTTGTATGTTCTGTTATTAGATTTAATCTTAGCTATTGTAAATGAGACAAACTTTGGCCATTGTTTACAGTATGGTTGCTAAGTTACAGTTACTGCCCTTTTGCACCCAGGAGGTAAAAGTGTAAAAAGTTCTGTAGTCCTGCTTTAGTCCCCTTGGTTCAGTCCTGCTTTAGTCCTGGATCAGTTCTAGATCAGTCCCAGTATAGTCCTGGTTCAGTCCTCGTGTAGTCCTGGTTCAGTCCTCGTATAGTTCTGGTTCAGTCCTCGTATAGTCCTGGTTCAGTCCTAGTGTAGTCCTGGTTCAGTCCTCGTATAATCCAGGTTCAGTACTCGTATAGTCCTGGTTCAGTCCTAGTGTAGTCCTGGTTCAGTCCTAGTGTAGTCCTGGTTCAGTCCTCGTATAATCCAGGTTCAGTCCTCGTATAGTCCTGGTTCAGTCCTAGTGTAGTCCTGGTTCAGTCCTAGTATAGTCCTGGTTCAGTCCTAGTGTAGTCCTGGTTCAGTCCTAGTTTAGTCCTGGTTCACTCTTCGTATAGTTCTGGTTCAGTCCTCGTATAGTCCTGGTTCAGTCCTAGTGTAGTCCTGGTTCAGTCCTCGTATAATCCAGGTTCAGTCCTCGTATAGTCCTGGTTCAGTCCTAGTATAGTCCTGGTTCAGTCCTAGTGTAGTCCTGGTTCAGTCCTAGTTTAGTCCTGGTTCAGTCCTCGTATAGTTCTGGCTCAGTCCTCGTATAGTCCTGGTTCAGTCCTTGTATAGTCCTGGTTCAGTCCTCGTATAGTCCTGGTTCAGTCCTAGTATAGTCCTGGTTCAGTCCTAGTGTAGTTCTGGTTCAGTCCTTGTATAGTCCTAGTTCAGTCCTAGTATAGTCCTGGTTCAGTCCTAGTGTAGTCCTGGTTCAGTCCTAGTATAGTCCTGGTTCAGTCCTAGTGTAGTCCTGGTTCAGTCCTAGTATAGTCCTGGTTCAGTCCTAGTGTAGTCCTGGTTCAGTCCTAGTATAGTCCTGGTTCAGTCCTAGTGTAGTCCTGGTTCAGTCCTAGTGTAGTCCTGGTTCAGTCCTCGTATAGTTCTGGTTCAGTCCTCGTATAGTCCTGGTTCAGTCCTAGTGTAGTCCTGGTTCAGTCCTCGTATAATCCAGGTTCAGTCCTTGTATAGTCCTGGTTCAGTCCTAGTGTAGTCCTGGTTCAGTCCTCGTATAGTTCTGGTTCAGTCCTCGTATAGTCCTGGTTCAGTCCTAGTGTAGTCCTGGTTCAGTCCTAGTGTAGTCCTGGTTCAGTCCTAGTGTAGTCCTGGTTCAGTCCTCGTATAGTCCTGGTTCAGTCCTAGTATAGTCCTGGTTCAGTCCTAGTGTAGTCCTGGTTCAGTCCTCGTATAGTCCTGGTTCAGTCCTAGTATAGTCCAGGTTCAGTCCTAGTATAGTCCTGGTTCAGTCCTAGTGTAGTCCTGGTTCAGTCCTCGTATAGTCCTGGTTCAGTCCTAGTATAGTCCTGGTTCAGTCCTAGTGTAGTCCTGGTTCAGTCCTAGTATAGTCCTGGTTCAGTCCTAGTGTAGTCCTGGTTCAGTCCTAGTATAGTCCTGGTTCAGTCCTAGTGTAGTCCTGGTTCAGTCCTCGTATAGTCCTGGTTCAGTCCTAGTATAGTCCTGGTTCAGTCCTAGTGTAGTCCTGGTTCAGTCCTAGTGTAGTCCTGGTTCAGTCCTCGTATAGTCCTGGTTCAGTCCTAGTATAGTCCTGGTTCAGTCCTAGTATACTCCTGGTTCAGTCCTAGTGTAGTCCTGGTTCAGTCCTAGTATAGTCCAGGTTCAGTCCTAGTGTAGTCCTGGTTCAGTCCTAGTATACTCCTGGTTCAGTCCTAGTGTAGTCCTGGTTCAGTCCTAGTATAGTCCTGGTTCAGTCCTAGTGTAGTCCTGGTTCAGTCCTCGTATAGTCCTGGTTCAGTCCTAGTATAGTCCTGGTTCAGTCCTAGTGTAGTCCTGGTTCAGTCCTAGTATAGTCCTGGTTCAGTCCTAGTGTAGTCCTGGTTCAGTCCTCGTATAGTCCTGGTTCAGTCCTAGTATAGTCCTGGTTCAGTCCTAGTGTAGTCCTGGTTCAGTCCTAGTGTAGTCCTGGTTCAGTCCTCGTATAGTCCTGGTTCAGTCCTAGTATAGTCCTGGTTCAGTCCTAGTGTAGTCCTGGTTCAGTCCTAGTATAGTCCTGGTTCAGTCCTAGTGTAGTCCTGGTTCAGTCCTCGTATAGTCCTGGTTCAGTCCTAGTGTAGTCCTGGTTCAGTCCTCGTATAGTCCTGGTTCAGTCCTAGTGTAGTCCTGGTTCAGTCCTAGTATAGTCCTGGTTCAGTCCTCGTATAATCCAGGTTCAGTCCTCGTATAGTCTTGGCCCAGTCCTCGTATAGTCCTGTTTCACTCCTCGTGTAGTAAACATGGTGTGCGTTTAATTGAAAAGTGCGCTCTAACAGAGCATGTGGCCCTGGAGGGAGCAGGAGTCGGGCTCTCGGGCTCTCGGGCTCTCGGGCTCTCGGGCTCTCGGGCTCTCGGCTGGGGGGCCCTCGGCGAAGTGCGCTTTGTGAGGAGGAGGCAGCTGATTGGCCACTGCCGTCACATGATCAGACCTGCTGCATCATCTTTGTGTGCTGTTTATTTCCCACACGAGTCTGTCTGACATGCTTTGTGCGTCGCTATGGAAACTGCTGCTCACTCTGCCGTCTGGCCATCGCCATGACAACGGCCACCCGCTCGCCTCAGCACCGCCTGGTTGCATGTGTCGCCATGGCAACAGGGGTGAGTCGGTCCGTGGTTTAAGCCCCAGGATTGGCTTGGAAGATGTTGTACTAGTTCTCTAATAAAATAAGATTTAAATAAGATAAGATTTATTTAAATAAGAAAATTTGAATGCAAGATATGAGCAGGGCGGGGGTTAGTCCTGGGTTAGTTCTGGGTTAGTCTGGGTTGAATCTTGAGACCTGTAAGACAGTTTTGGCTGAAGTTTCTCTTACCCGGACAGTTTCAGAGTACAGGCCTCTGGTTTGGAACTTTATGAGACTTAGTTTTGACTTTGTTCAGTCTGTCTTTGATACTAGCTGTGTTCTTGGAGTCTTCATTATAGTCCTGCTTTAGTCCTCTTGGTTCAGTCCTAGTTCAGTCCTAGTGGAATCATTAAAGTCCTAGTTCAGTCCTGGTTTAGTCCTGGTTCAGTCTTGGTTCAGTCCTGGTTCAGCCCTGGTTAATGCTAATTCAATCCTGGTTTAGTCCTGGTTCAGTCTTGGTTCAGTCCTGGTTTAGTCCTGGTTCAGTCTTGGTTCAGTCCTGGTTTAGTCCTGATTCAGTCCTGGTTTAGTCCGGGTTCAGTTTTGTTCAGTCCTGATTCAGTCCTGGTTTAGTCCGGGTTCAGTTTTGTTCAGTCCTGTTTCAGTCCTGGTTTAGTCCTGCTTTAGTCCTCTTGGTTTAGTCCTGGTTCAGGTCTAGTATAGTCCTGGTTCAGTCCTTGTTCAGTCCTGGTTCAGGCCTGATTTAGTCCTAGTTTAGTCCTTGTTCACTCCTAGTATGGTCCTGGTTCAATCCTGGTTCAGTCCTGGTTTAGTTTTGGTTTAGTCCTGGTTTAGTCCTGCTTTAATCGTAGTATAGCCCTGGTTCAGTCCTGATTTAGTCCTAGTTTAGTCCTTGTTCCCTCCTAGTATAGTCCTGGTTCAGTCCTGGTTCAGTCCTGGTTTAGTTTTGGTATAGTCCTGCTCCAGTCCTGATTTAGTCCTGGTTCAGTCCTGGTTCATTCCTAGTTCAGTCCTGGTTTAGTCCTGCTTTAGTCCTGGTTCAGTCAGTCTAGTCCTGGTTCAGTCCTGGTTCAATCTTGATTTAGTTCTCTTGGTTCAGTTTTGTTCAGTCCTGATTTAGTCCTGGTTTAGTCCTTGTTCACTCCTAGTATAGTCCTGGTTAAGTCCTAGTATGGTGCTGTTTCAGTCCTGGTTTATTCTTGGTTTAGTCCTGCTTTATTCCTCTTGGTTCAGTCCTGCTTTAGTCCTGGATCAGTTCTAGATCAGTCCTAGTATAGTCCTGGTTCAGTCCTAGTATAGTACTGGTTCAGTTCTAGTATAGTCCTGGTTCAGTTCTAGTATAGTCCTGGTTCAGTCCTAGTGTAGTCCTGGTTCAGTCCTAGTATAGTCCTGGTTCAGTCCTAGTATGGTCCTGATTCAGTCCTGGTTTAGTCCGGGTTCAGTTTTGTTCAGTCCTGATTTAGGACTGGTGTAGTCTTGGTTTAGTCGTGCTTTAGTCCTCTTGGTTCAGTCCTGGATCAGTACTAGTATAGTCTTGGTTCAGTCCTGTTTCAGTCCTGGTTTAGTCCTGCTTTAGTCCTCTTGGTTTAGTCCTGGCTCAGGTCTAGTATAGTCCTGGTTCAGTCCTTGTTCAGTCCTGGTTCAGGCCTGATTTAGTCCTAGTTTAGTCCTTGTTCACTCCTAGTATGGTCCTGGTTCAGTCCTGGTTCGGTCCTGATTTAGTTTTGGTTTAGTCCTGGTTTAGTCCTGCTTTAATCGTAGTATAGTCCTGGTTCAGTCCTGATTTAGTCCTAGTTTAGTCCTTGTTCCCTCCTAGTATAGTCCTTGTTCAGTCCTGGTTCAGTCCTGGTTTAGTTTTGGTATAGTCCTGCTCCAGTCCTGATTTAGTCCTGGTTCAGTCCTGGTTCATTCCTAGTTCAGTCCTGGTTTAGTCCTGCTTTAGTCCTGGTTCAGTCAGTCTAGTCCTGGTTCAGTCCTGGTTCAATCTTGATTTAGTTCTCTTGGTTCAGTCCTGGTTTAGTCCTGGTTCAGTCCTGATTTAGTCCTGGTTTAGTCCTTGTTCACTCCTAGTATAGTCCTGGTTAAGTCCTAGTATGGTCCTGTTTCAGTCCTGGTTTATTCTTGGTTTAGTCCTGGTTTAGTCCTGCTTTAGTCCTATTGGTTCAGTCCTGCTTTAGTCCTGGATCAGTTCTAGATCAGTCCTAGTATAGTCCTGGTTCAGTCCTAGTATAGTCCTGGTTCAGTCCTAGTATAGTCCTGGTTCAGTCCTAGTATAGTCCTGGTTCAGTCCTAGTATAGTCCTGGTTCAGTCCTAGTATAGTACTGGTTCAGTTCTAGTATGGTCCTGGTTCAGTCTTGGTTCAGTCCTGGTTCAGTCCTGATTCAGTCCTGATTCAGTCCTGAGCAGAGTAGTGTCAGGTTCACATCTGAACTCGGACTATAGAATATTATTTCTGTTTTGTTTGCCTTCTGTCAATTTTTTAAATATTCTATACGGATCCACTGGAGTCTGAAATAAAGCAAAACAATAAAAGTTACCGTGGTGATCTAAATATGTTTTGTGTTCACAGATAATCCCCCGTAGAAGTCAAATACCTCCTCTTTTGTTCAAATTGTGTTACAGTACGTATTTACGAGACAATTGGCTGTATTCGCTGTAACACTGGAATTCTCTCACAAATATAAATCACGTTTGCGCAGAGATCAATAAGAGGCTGACACTTTTGTCTTCGGAGCGGTCAGTGTGTGCTGTGTGTTTGGGGGTGTTACCATGGCGACGCTCCTCCCCTGTGTGCACCGTCCGAGCAGGTGATGGATGTACCCTGTCCCGCAAAGAAAGGGCACTCTGGGGTACACGGAGAGTCCTGGTTCAGTCCTGGTGGAATCATTAAAGTCCTGCTTTAGTCCTGCTTTAGTTCCCTTGTTCTAATCCTGGTTTAGGCCTGGTTCACTCCTACTATAGTCCTGGTTTCGTCCTGGTTCACTTCTTGTATAGACCTGGTGGAATCATTAAAGTCCTGGTTCAGTCCTGCTTTAGTCCCCTTGGTCTAATCCTGGTTTAGGCCTGGATCAGTCCTACTAGTCCTGGTTTAGTCCTGGTTCACTCCTAGTATAGACCTGCTTCAGTCCTAGTATAGCCCCGGTGGAATCATTAAAGTCCTGATTCAGTCCTACTTTAGTCCTCTTGGTTCAATCCTGCTTTAGTCCTCTTGGTTTAGGCCTGGGTCAGTCCTTGTATAGTCCTTGTTTACTCCTAGTACAGCCCTGGTTTAGTCCTATTGGTTCAGTCCTGGTTCAGTCCTGCTTTAGTCCTGCTTTAGTCCCCTTGATTCAGCCCTGGTTTAGTTCTGGTTTAGTCCTGGTTCCGTCCTAGTATAGTCCTTGTTCACTTCTCGATTAGTCCTGGTTCACTCCTAGTATAGTCCTGGTTCAGTCCTAGTATAGTCCTGGTTTAGTCCTCTTGGTTCAGTCCTGGTTCAGTCCTGCTTTAGTCCCCTTGATTCAGCCCTGGTTTAGTCCAGGTTTAGTCCTGGTTCCGTCCTAGTATAGTCCTTGTTCACTCCTCATATAGTCCTGGTTCACTCTTAGTATAGTCCTGGTTTAGTCCTCTTGGTTCAGTCATGGTTCAGTCCTGCTTTAGTCCTGCTTTAGTCCTCTTGGTTCAGTCCTGGTTTAGTCCTGGTTTAGTCCTGGTTCAGTCCTTAGTCTAGTCCTGGTTCACTCTTAGTATAGACCTGGTTAAGTCCTAATATAGTCCTGGTGGAAACACTAAAGTCCTGGTTCAGTCCTGGTTTATTCCTGGTTCAGTCCTGGTTTAGTCATGCTTTAGTCCTGCTTTAGTCCCCTTGGTTCAGTCCTGGTTTAGTCCAGGTTTAGTCCTGGTTCCGCCCTAGTATAGTCCTTGTTCACTCCTCGTATAGTCTTGGTTCAATCCTAGTAAAGTCTTGGTTCAGTCCTGGTTCAGTCCTGATTTAGTCCTGGTTCAGTCCTAGTATAGTCCTGGTTCAGTCCTGGTTCAGTCCTGATTTAGTTCTCTTGGTTCAGTCCTGGTTTAGTCCTGGATCAGTCCCAGTAAAGTCCTTGTTCACTCCTAGTATAGTCCTGGTTCAGTCCTAGTATAGTCCTGGTTCAGTCCTAGTGTAGTTCTGGTTCAGTCCTAGTATAGTTCTGGTTCAGTCCTAGTATAGTCCTGGTTCAGTCCTCATATAATCCTGGTTCAGTCCTAGTATAGTCCTGATCCTGTCTCTGTCTCTTGCTTGTCCTTGCCGTGTCCTCAGTTGCAGTGTACTCCGCAGTATTGCAGTACGGAGCATCACGGTGCAGCGTTGACAGTGTGTACCGACGGGATATAGGGACTCCCTGGGGCCTCCTGGGGCCCGACGGCAGGGGTCCGAGGTCCTGCTGCGGTGGCCCCGGGGAGTCCAGGATTTGAGCCTCTTTAGAGACGTGTTTTTCACTCAGGAGGCAGGAGTCTGATGAGGACGCTCTGTTCTCAAGGTCCTCCCCGCGGATTTGGGTGTCCTTATTATAGTGTGTGTCAGATGCCCTCCCGTTCTATTGCATCCCTGTGTCAGATGCCCTTCTGTCCTCCTGTATGCCTGTGTCCGATGCCCTTCCGTCCTCCTGTATCCCTGTGTGTCGGATGTCATAACACCGAAACTATTAAAGTGCAACGTGAACTAATATTTGAAAGTTTAAGTAACACTAAACCAGACAAGCCTGTGGTAAACATCCAGAAGGTTGCTGGTTCAATCCCAGCTCCGACCAGTGCATACTGCTGTAGCAAGACACTTCCGTCCCCCTTCCATGTGTACAGACAGTCTAAAGGTGCAGATTAGCAGCCATGTTTGTGTCAGTCTGTCCTAGTACAACGGTGACTGAAGAATATGTGAACTATGCAGTGATGTGGGTATATAAAAAGACAATATCTACGTATGATGCATTTTCCCACTGTTTTGTGGTTAGTTATCTTTTACAAACACTTCAAGTGGATGTGGTGCTCCATCTAGTGCTTACTCTGAGTCATTGCATTAAATGTGTAAAATCTGCTATCCCTGTTTGTTTAGACCTCTACAAACACGCTCTGAAATACAACTCTGGAAAAAAAATAAGAGACCACTGCATTTTTTTTCTGAAATCAGCATTTCTACATGTATTACAGCCATTCCATTCCAGCGTCTGTTGAATTCCAACACAAACACAAAGCTGAGCTACTTCAGTTCTTGCATCAGGCGTGGAATAAAGTCACCCAAGAACAATGTGAAAGACTTGTGGAGAGCATGCCAAGACGCATGAAAGCTGTGATTAAAAATAAGGGTTATCGCACCAAATATTGTTTTCTGAACTCTTCTTAAGTGTAAACATTAGTATTATGTTGTTTTTAAATGAATTTGATCTTGTTTCTTTGCATTGTTTGAGGTCTGAAAACATGTATCTTTTTGGTTATTTTGACCGTTTGTCATTTTCTGCAAATAAATGCTCTAAATGATAATATTTTATTTGGAATTTGAGGGAAATGTTGTCAGTAGACTCAAACAAAAATGTTCCTTTTGCCCAAAAAACATACCTATAAGTAGTAAAATCAGAAAAACTGATGATTTTGTAGTGGTCTCTTATTTTTTCCAGAGCTTTATGTCAGATTCCCTCTTTTTGTCTCTCTTATTCTGTGTAAAAGCTGCGATCCCTGTAGTTTTATACCTCTGCAAACATGCTCAGAAATACATGGGATTCTTGGATTGGATTAACACTTTAGATTTCACTCTCTCTCTAATATGAATGTTTCCGAATGTGTTTATTATGTACTCTATTATTCAATTACAGTTGTATTTATTGCCTTGAAAAATGCTCACTCTTACCACGAGCAGGCTTGCCTCTCCACAGACCTGTACTGACCTGTATCTTGTCCCTGTGTCTCTTATGTCCCACAGGTTCCTGATTGTCCTGGGCTGTCTCATACTGGCTGTCCTCACCACCTTCAAGGAGCACGAGAAGGTGTCGGCGCACTGGCTGGTGGTTCTGGTGAGTACTACTACTACTACTAATACTAATACTAATACTAATACTAATACTAATACTAATAATAATACTACTGCTAGTACAGCTTGTGATTTAGTGAGTGTGGTGGATCAATATTTAAATAAGTCAACCAATAAGAGTAAATAAAATAAAATAATAAATAAATCTCTGACAGCATATGTACCCCCAGGTAAGATTTATTTTATTTTACCTTTATTTAATCAGTTCCCATTGAGATTCAGATTTTTTTTTCCTCCATAGACTTTTTTTTTTTTCCTTGAACTTATCAAGTGACACCACAGATTCCAGTTTAAGATCTTTCTGTAAACTATTCCAAGACCATGGTCCTGCGCAAGAAAAGGCACTTTTCCCAGCTCAGCGAGGCGCAAAGGTGCAGTGAAAAGGAACTGAGGAGGAGCGAAGCGTAACTGCCTGAGCTGAAGATTCAAAAAGGTTCAAAAGGGCACATATTATACTTTTAACCCTGCTCTAACCTGTTCACTCATCAAACACGTGCCTGAGGTGTATTTAGCTTCATTCATAGCTGTTTGATGAATCTTGTGCAGTAATCTGTCCTCACATTATACTTCGTACTTTGTTTGCATTTTCACAGGATTGTTGCATCACAGGTAGAACTGCACCAAATCGTTGTGAGTCTTGTTTTAAGCATTTCTTGGATTAGGATAGGTTTCTTTAAGTCTCCACCAGGGAGATGTTTGTCTTAGAGGTAAGGGAAGGTCGCAATACAGACAGAAAGACATACAATATACATACACGACATCAGATAAAAAGATAGCGGTGTTGGCACAGACCGCTCCTGCATTCCCGCTAACATTCACATCATTCCCCATTCCCCATTGTCTGTACAGCTCTCCGAGTTCCCTACTGATTGGAAATCAGCTATAATATTTCCTCTATTCAAAGGTGGTACTGAATCTGACCCAAATTGCTATTGTCCAATCTCCATCTTGCCCTGCTTTGCCAAAGTTTTGGAGAAACTTGTCCAAAAACAGTTAAATGACTATTTCGATAAAAATCATATTTTTTCTGACTTGCAATCTGGTTTTCGTGTGGGACATGGGTGCACAAGAGCCACCAGAAAGGTCTTTGATGATGTTATTACGGCATTAGACAGTAAACAGGTCTGTACTGCCACCTTTATAGACCTCGCCAAGGCCTTTGACTCTGTCAGAATCCTTTTACATAGGCTCTCCAACATTGGTCTGTCCACTTCCAGCTGTGATTGGTTTGCCAGTTACCTCACTAATCGTATCCAGCAAGTAAAGGCTGAAAACATCTTGTCAGATCCACTTACCATTTCTAATGGCATGCCTCAAGGCTCCATCCTGGGCCCAACCCTTTTTTCTTTATACATTAACAATTTAGCCAAAGCTGCTGGCACCTCCCAGATTCACCTCTACGCTGACAATACCATTTTATAATCAGTTGGCCTCTCTCCCCTTTCTGCGGCTTCCAGTCTTCAAATCAGCTTCAGCAGTTTTTTGACAATCTCCACCTCCGTCTTAACACCAGCAAGACTAAGTGCATCCTCTTTACCAGAAAACCTGTTACGACTCCACTCACAATCACCTGTACAAACGGCATGGCTCTGGAGTATGTCAAAACATATAAATACCTAGGCATCTGGTTGCATTCATCACTGTCATTCACTACTCACATCAATAACCTTCAAGCAAAAGTCAAAGCCAGACTAGCCTTTCTTTTTCGTAATAAAGCTTCTTTTATTCATGCCTCCAAATATGCCCTTGTTAAGATGACAGTACTGACAATTGTTGACTATGGTGACATTATTTATAGCATTGCACCCAATACAGTCCTTAATAAACTTGACACACTTCATCATTCAGCCGTCCGCTTTGTCACTAATGCACCCTTTCACACTCATCACTGTGATCTGTATAAACTGGTGGGCTGGTCCTTCCTCCACACCCGGCGGCTCCATCACTGGTTTCTTTTTATATACAAGACAATCCTGGGCAAGACACCTCACTACCTGTGATCTCTTCTTCATGCTGCTCATAACACTTATCAAACAAGATCCAGTAACATCACCAGATTCAATATCTCTACCATTGGACGCAATGCCTTCTGTTTCGCAGCAGCACATGACTGGAACACACTACAAAACACCCTGAAACTCACAACTCTGATTCCAATCTCCACCTTTAAGCGGAATCTTCAAAACACGTTAGTTGAATCTTGTTCATGCTGACATTCTAAACCATATTTACATACACTTATTTAAGCACTTTATTCTTGCTTTCTTCTTTATTGTGTATCTTTTTAATGTAATCGTTTGTGTAATGGTGTTATGTGTATGTCTGTGTACATTTGTATAGTATGTTTTTATTTATCCCTGCAGCCTCTTGGACAAATGAGAAGTGGTTCTCAAACAGTTTACCTGGATAAATAAAACCTGCGTGAAGTTGGCCCCTGATCAAACGCACACCTACACAAAAACTATGTCAATCGTTTGTGCTTCGTTTGTGCTGTTTTGTGCTGCAAAAAGTTTCGTTTGTGCTGCTTTAGTTTTACAAACTAAACTTTTTGCAGCACAAAACAGCACAAACGATTGACATAGTTTTTGTGTAGGTATGCGTTTGATGGGAGGCCAACTTCACGCAGGTATAAATAAAGGTTAAAAAAAAAAAATCCCCAACATCGTTACCCTTCTCTCAAACCAAGCACTATCACTCTATAATAATACAGCTACACATACATCCTGTCATAAATAAATATAAGATCAGTCCCCTCCTTCTACACCCCATCACCAAGCCAAACACATTCACTCTAAAATACCCCACCAAACGCTAACTACAAGGCTCCATATCGTTCCAGGCAATCACCTATCTTCTCTGGTTGTTAAAGGAAAAGTAACGTTTTTTACAATCTGAGCCTTATTTCGGTAATAAAACAAGTTGTTTTACTCACCCATAGCACTTTGGTGTCATATGGAGCACTTCCAGAGATGTTTTAGATTTGCGATCTCCATAATGTGAGTTCTCGGGGCACATGTTTGCGGTCTCCAAATAACACAAACTTTAACACTTTTCAAATCATAGAAGCTCGATGTCTTAGTCTACGATTTCATTTGGTCAAAAGTGGCCTGTAATCCGAGATTTAGCCATAGTTTCAAGTAGATGAGGACGCCAGTCCGCATGTGCGGAGTGTGCGCTCAGCTCCCGGGACCCAAACGTGAAACGCAAAGCTGTAAACTATGGCTAAATCTCGGATTACAGGCCACTTTTGACTCAAACGAAATCGTAGACTAAGACATCGGGCTTCTATGATTTGAAAACTGCTCAAGTTTGTGTTATTTGGAGACCGCACAGGGCATATTACATGCTCGGGGAATATATTATATGCCCCGAGCTATGGCTAGAAGTCGCGCTAGGCTAAAATCTAAAACAAATCTAAAACATCTCTGGAAGTGCTCCATATGACACCAAAGTGCTATGGGTGAGTAAAACAACTTGTTTTATTACCGAAATAAGGCTCAAATTGTAAAAAACGTTACTTTTCCTTTAAGTAGCTTAATAGATATGGGGACGAAGGAGTGCTTAATGGTTATGATTGCACAGAGAAAGCTTGAATCTCCTTCCAGAATTGAGGAGGACGTAGTCACAGTTCAGTACATGAGCACTGTCGTCTAGTATTGCATTTGCCTGCTCAAAAAGAGAAAGAAAAGTTCTGATGACAATTTCTTTACAACACTTTGAGGCTTGTTCCTTATTACTTAGTTTAATTATTTTGTCCATGGTAATTCCCTCTGCTGCCAGTAGATGGAGCACTACACCACACCACACAGCATGAGAATGTAGGGCAGAAGAGTCATTTGAAGGGTTCAGTGTCAGTTGCGTCCTTATGTAAAATACCTTTCACTGTTGCTTTATAAACCCCCTGTCGCCTGTCTCCCAGGAAACGGGCGCCATCTTTATTTTCGGGGCGGAGTTTGCTCTGAGGATCTGGGCGGCGGGCTGTTGCTGTCGATACAAAGGCTGGAGAGGAAGACTCAAGTTCGCACGCAAACCACTATGTATTCTGGGTAAGTACAGCAGGACTAAAGCAGGACTAATGCAGGGCTAAAACAGGACTAAAACAAGACTAAAACAGGACTAAAGCAGGACTAAGGCAGAGCTAAAGCAGGACTAAAACATGACTAAAACATGACTTAAGCCAGATTAAAGCAGGACTAAAACAGGACTAAAACAAGACTAAAACAGGACTAAAGCAGGACTAAGGCAGAGCTAAAGCAGGACTAAAACAGGACTAAAACAGGACTAAAACATGATTTAAGCAAGATTAAAGCAGGACTAAAACAGGACTAAAACAAGACTAAAACAGGACTAAAGCAGGACTAAAGCAGGACTAAAACAGAACTAAAACAGGACTAAAACATGACTTAAGCAAGATTAAAGCAGGACTAAAACAGGACTAAAACAAGACTAAAACAGGACTAAAGCAGGACTAAAGCAGGACTAAAACAGGACTAAAACAGGACTAAAACATGACTTAAGCAAGATTAAAGCAGGACTAAAACAGGACTAAAACAAGACTAAAACAGGACTAAAGCAGGACTAAAGCAGGACTAAAACAGAACTAAAACAGGACTAAAACATGACTTAAGCAAGATTAAAGCAGGACTAAAACAGGACTAAAACAAGACTAAAACAGGACTAAAGCAGGACTAAAGCAGGACTAAAACAGGACTAAAACATGACTTAAGCAAGATTAAAGCAGGACTAAAACAGGACTAAAGCAGGATTAGGCAGGACTAGAGCAGGACTATAACAGGACTAAAGCAGGATTAAAGCAGGATTAAGGCAGGACTAAAACAGGACAAAAACAGGACTAAAGCAGGATTAGGCAGAACTAGAGCAGGACTATAACAGGACTAAAGCAGGATTAAAACAGGACTAAAGCAGGACTAAAACAAGACTAAAACAGGACTAAAGCAGGACTAAAACAAGACTAAAACAGGACTAAAACAGGACTAAAGCAGGACTAAAACAGGATGTAAGCAAGACTAAAGCAGGATTAAGGCAGGACTAAAACAAAAACTCTTTGCTACTGTAATATATTGTGACATGTGAGCTATTGTGTCCAAATAATTTCTTGTGGATTAATAAAGTTTAAGTCTAAGTCTGAGGATTAAAGCAGTACTAAACCAATACTAAACCAGGACTAAACCTGCTCCAATATTTGCTCTTGTATGTGGTCAGACATCTTTGTACTGATCGCGTCGGTGCCCGTGGTGGCGGTCAGGAACCAGGGCAACGTTCTGGCCACGTCCCTCCGGAGCCTGCGATTTCTGCAGATCCTGCGCATGCTCCGAATGGACCGGCGGGGAGGCACATGGAAACTGCTGGGCTCTGCCATCTATGCACACAGCAAGGTACTAAACCTGGTCTAAACCTGGACTAAACACAGAGTAAACCTGGACTAACCCTAACCCTATCCCTAAACAAAAAGAAAGTTAAAGCAGTGCCAAACCAAGACTAAACCTAGACCTAAACTGCTTCTGTCTGATCTGAACGGTCACTACCTAAAGCCCAGTACCTGCACCCAATCATGAGTCAGTGCTAGTGCAGCCTCTGGAGCTCAGGGAGGGAATTCTGGAGGTTCTGAACTTCACATCAGGCCTGTCCATATACTGAGAATGAGACAAACTTGGATGAATGGTAAAATGGTAAATGGTCACATCTTTATATAGCGCTTTTCCACCTTCAAGGCACCCAAAGCGCTTTACAACAAGGAACCAATCACCCATTCACACACACATTCACACACCAGTGTACGCAGACACTGGGGGCGAGGTGGGTTAAGTGTCTTGCCCAAGGACACAACGGCAGCATTCATCTGTGGGAGCTGGAATCGTACCAACCAACCTGTGGGTCAGTGGATCTGACCGTCATTATGTCAAGTCGTTATGTCAAGAGCGAGATTTGAACTGCCAACCTTTGGATCAGTGGACAAACGCTCTACCAACTGAGCTACTGCCGCCCAGGCAACACAGATTCAGATGTGAATGTGGTAACTTTGTTTAAAACAGTAAGAGGTCCTGACACGTGTGTGTCCCCAGGAGCTGATAACGGCCTGGTACATTGGCTTCCTTTCCCTGATCCTGGCCTCCTTCCTGGTCTACCTGGTGGAGAAGGATGACGTTTCCATGGAGATGCCCAGCGACGACGCGGGCACAGTGCAGCCTCGTACGCAAGACTTTGACACGTATGCCGACGCCCTCTGGTGGGGATTGGTAAGAACAGCCTTTCCCCGTCACAGTCCAGTCTTCAGAGAACACCAACAATGTACAGACACATCTCTGCACTTCTCTCTGCTCACTGTGACCACAGGCATCTATCTCACTGTCCCTGTCTGATAGATGCCTGTGGTCACAGTGTCAGTGTTTGTCAGTCTGTAACAAAAACCTCATACGACCCACCATCCCCTCATGAGGCAGAACTGTAACACACTCAGCAAACACATTTTAACACGATGTCACAGCAGTAACCTTTGAACATGCAGCTGCACAGTGTTATGTGTGCATGCCGCTGAAAGCAGACGGCGCAGAGTCCAGTGTTCACAGTGTTCACAGGGGTGTGGAGGGAAGAATGGCAGCAGTTCATTACTCTTGTGTTGTCATGGCCACACTGAGCACGGGGGAAATCTCGTCTGGGTCTAAAATTCCTTTGATAAAACAGCTTGAGAAGTCGCTGCTGTTGTGTGTGACAGATCACGCTGACCACCATCGGGTACGGAGACAAGACCCCAAAGACGTGGGCTGGGAGGCTGCTGGCTGGCACCTTCGCGCTCATCGGAGTGTCCTTCTTTGCTCTGCCCGCGGTGAGTTCAGGAGACGTGCGGTGATGCCACAGCACTGCACATTCAACACTGCACCAAAAACAATTACACACCTCATCACATTCCTCCAGAAAGTCTGTCAGATCTGTGGAGCTAAGTTTTGGGCCTGGTTAGTACTTGTTGGGAGATCACTGGGAACAGCAGTCTCCACAGTGGGGCTGTCCATGGCCACATGTTTACATGTTCATCTGGTGTACGTTCATTAAAGGGATAGGTTTTTTTTTAATGTGAATCTGTATGGCATCCCCTTGGTGCTATTTTCTATTATTATTATTAGCCTGTTCACTTGTAAGTGGCGACTTCACTTGTAAGTGAACAGGCTAATAATAATAATAGGCGCGCAGTGATACAACTCTAGAGAAAATAGCACCAAGCGATTTAGACTGCTGACTTTTTCGTGTGCAACTGTTTTCTGACGCAAATATATCACTATTTGGACAAATATTGTTTTGAGAAGAAAAACAAGCTTTATTAACTGTCCCCGGTAACTTGCCGGACCTACTTTCGTCAGCTCCAGAACCGGGGCAGAACTCGGGTCAGAGGACAGTGTCAGGGGTAAGCCAGTGTTAAAGGAGAATTAACGTTTTTTTTACAATCTGAGCCTTATTTCGGTAATAAAACAAGTTGTTTTACTCACCCATAGCACTTTGGTGTCATTTGAAACACTTCTGGAGATATTTTAGATTTGCGATATCCGTAACGTGAGTTCTCGGGGCACATGTTTGCGGTCTCCAAATAACACATAACTTTAGCACTTTTCAAATCATAGAAGCTCAATGTCTTAGTCTACACTTTCGTTTGAATCAAAAGTGGCCTGTAATCTGATATTTATCCATAATTTCAAGTAGATGAAGAAGCCAGTGCACATGTGCGGAGTCACAGCTGATTTCGCTCTCAGCTCTCGGGACCCAAACATGAAAGGCAAAGCTGTAAGACGTTTGGACCATCGTGTTTGCAGTACCCACTTCAGTCAGGACGATTTTTTACCAGCAAAGGAAAAGAAAGAAGGCCAGCGGATTCAGTACACGATTCTGAGAAGTAATGCGAAACCGATGGCTGTTCTCTGGTGCGCTGTCTCCGCTTTATTTTTACGTATCCATTCTGTCTCCTCATCCGTATACTCCTCTTCAGTCCTCAGTCCTCCATAAGTCCTCTTCAGCCTCAAAGTCCGAATATTCTGCCATATGTCACTCGCAACAGAAAAGTTGCATCTTCTTATCTGCAAAACAGCTGTGATTGCGCACATGCGCGCTGTCCTCTATGATGATGTCATCAAATGAAACTATAGCTGGATATCGGGTTTCAGGCCGCTTTTGACTCCACTTAAAGTCTATGCTGACACAGCGATCTTCTGTGATTTGAAAAGTGCTAAAAATTGTGTTATTTGGAGACCGCAAACATATGTCCCGTGAACTCACGTTATGGATATCGCAAATCTAAAACATCTCCAGAAGTGCTCCAAATGACACCAAAGTGCTATGGGTGAGTAACGAAATAAGGCTCAGATTGTAAAAAACATTAATTCTCCTTTAATGCACGACACTGCTGAAGGGGATGCCATACAGATTCACATAAAAAAAAGAACTATCCCTTTAACATGTACTGCCCTGACAGAATCAACCGATAATAATAACCCCAATCACTGTCACATTTAACTCTCGTCCTGGAGTTTTCTGATTGTGTGCCTTGTGTTGCCATGGTTACACAGGGGATCCTGGGCTCTGGTCTGGCCCTGAAGGTGCAGGAGCAGCACAGACAGAAGCACTTTGAGAAGCGCAGGCATCCGGCAGCAGGACTCATCCAGGTGAGAGAGACCACATGACCTCTGACCCTACCCTCTGACCTCTGACCTCTGCTCTCTCTCCAGTCTGCCTGGAGGTACTACTCCACTAACCCCATCAGGGAGGACCTCATCGCCACCTGGAGGTTCTACGAGACCATCATCTCTCTGCCGTGCTTCAGGCAAGTCCCTCACAAAGCTCTCAGATGTTCACCGCTTGTGGCATTACTTTATAAAACAGAGACGTATTGACCCGGACATGTTTGTGAAGCTAATGTGTGAGTGCAGGATAGGGATGGTATTTTTTTTTTAAATTAAAGGTCCCATGGCATGAAATTTTCACTTTCTGAGGTTTTTGAACGTTAATGTGAGCTCCCCTACCCTGTTTAGGGCCCCCCCCCCATGGCTAAAAGTTGCGAAATGTGTAAACTGAGCATTTGCGATCCTTTTCCGCGTTTGAAAAAAAGACAGCTCAAACGGGCGATTCTGAACAAGGGAAATTTCTGACGTCTCAGGGAAAAATGCAAATGCAGTTCCACCCCCCGTCTGGATGTCTACCCACCGTCTATGGAAGTCATGCCCAGAGAGTTTGGACCGCAAACAAGCTACGCAATGCGAGATGTGATTTTTTTATTTGCCTGGAGACACGTGAGGGTGTTTCCAGGCTCGGATGTCCTTTATCCGAGCCTCCGAACCTCTGAAACAGCAGTGGTTTAGTTTTATTTTCTGTGGAAATGTGTTTTTTTAATGCAACTCGCTAAAACAAGGAACCAGCGGCGCATTTGGCCACACCCCCACCCGCTGCACTGTCCTGTCTCTGTCCTTCTCATTTGCATTCAAGCAACAACGCCCAGAATAAAGTGTTTGAGAGACATTATTTATAACTCTGACTGTGTTCATGAGGCTCTCTCATGCACTGAGTCTTGATTTTGGAGAAGGATTCATTTACAGTATTAGGGAACCATTAAGGCGCCATAAAAGCATCAAGAAGTACCATGTCATGGGATCTTTAAAGAGCCCATATTATGTCATTTTCTGATCTGTTATAATGTTATTTCCTCATCACAAACATACCTAGAGTTGTTTTGTTTCATTCACACATGTTTAACACACAAATCCTGCATATTTAGTATATATTAGTTATTCTTGCAAACAATAAGCCCTACGTTCCACCTTGTGATGTCATGTGGTAATACAGGAAGTGCTCCAACTGTTTTTTAAACTCCATACACCTTCACTAATCATTATCATTTGGATAATTTGAGGCCAATCTCAAAAACAAAGGTAAAAGGGAGCCGTTAACTTGAAAACTACCACTTTATGACATCACAAGGGGGAGCAGAGCATTTTGAGCTTTGGAGATGTAGACAGACTAATAATAAAGTGTTACTCAAACATGTCCATATCGTCCACTATTGTCCCAGTGTTGTGGTCCCTGTGTGACCAGTGTGAACCTGTCTCTGGTGTGAACCTGTCTGTCTCACTCTGTCCTCTGTTCTGTGTGTCCAAAGGAAAGACCACCTGGAGGTCATGGCCAGGTACGTCCGTCTTACCCTGTCTCTCTGCCATGTTTTTCGTTCTGTCCCATTTGTCTCTTTGTCTGTCTTTTCTCTCGCTCCTGTCTCTCGCTGGCCCACTTCTCTCTCGGTCGCTCTGTCGCTCTCCCTCTCTGTCTCTCTCTCTCTCTCTGATCTCCCCCTCTCTCTCCCTCTCTGTCTCTGTGTCCCCCCTCTCTTCTCTGTCTCCTCTCCCTGCCCTCTCTCTGTCCATCTCTCTGTCCCCTCTCTCTCTCCCCTCTCTCTGCCCTCTCTCTGTCCATCTCTCTGTCCCCTCTCTCTCTTTCCTCTCTCTGCCCTCTCTCTGTCCATCTCTCTGTCCCCTCTCTCTCTTTCCTCTCTCTGCCCTCTCTCTGTCCATCTCTCTGTCCCTTCTCTCTCTTTCCTCTCTCTGCCCTCTCTCTGTCCATCTCTCTGTCCCCTCTCTCTCTTTCCTCTCTCTGCCCTCTCTCTGTCCATCTCTCTGTCCCCTCTCTCTCTTTCCTCTCTCTGCCCTCTCTCTGTCCATCTCTCTGTCCCTTCTCTCTCTATCCTCTCTCTGCCCTCTCTCTGTCCATCTCTCTGTCCCCTCTCTCTCTTTCCTCTCTCTGCCCTCTCTCTGTCCATCTCTCTGTCCCCTCTCTCTCTTTCCTCTCTCTGCCCTCTCTCTGTCCATCTCTCTGTCCCCTCTCTCTCTCTCTCCCTCTCTCTGCCCTCTCTCTGTCCATCTCTCTGTCCCCTCTCTCTCTTTCCTCTCTCTGCCCTCTCTCTGTCCATCTCTCTGTCCCCTCTCTCTCTCTCTCTCCCCTCTCTCTGCCCTCTCTCTGTCCATCTCTCTGTCCTCTCTCTCCCCTCTCTCTGCCCTCTCTCTGTCCATCTTTCTGTCCCCTCTCTCTCTGATCTCCCTCTCTCTCTCCCTCTCTGTCTCTGTCCCTTCTCTCTCCCACCCCCCTCTCTTCCCTCTCTCTCTGTGTGTCTCTTGTCTTCTCTCTCTGCCCTCTCTCTGTCCATCTCTCTGTCCCCTCTCTCTCTGATCTCCCCCTCTCTCTCCCTCTCTGTCTCTGTCCCTTCTCTCTCCCCCTCTCTTCCCTCTCTCTCTGTGTCTCTTGTCTTCTCTCTCTGCCCTCTCTCTGTCCATCTCTCTGTCCCCTCTCTCTCTGATCTCCCCCTCTCTCTCCCTCTCTGTCTCTGTGTCCCTCTCTCTCTCTCCCCCTCTCTTCCCTCTCTCTCTGTGTGTCTCTTGTCTTCTCTCTGCCCTCTCTCTGTCCCTCTGTCCATCTCTCTGTCCCCTCTCTCTCTCTCTCCTCTCTCTGCCCTCTCTCTGTCCACCTCTCTGACCTCCCTCCCTCTCTCTCTCTCCCTCTCTGTCTCTGTGTCCCCTCTCTCTGTTCTCTCTCTCTCTATTCCCCCCTCTCTCTCTCTGCGTCTCTCTCCTCTCTCTGCCCTCTTTCTGTCCATCTCTCTGACTTTCCCCCTCTCTCTCCCTCTCTGTCCTCTCTCCCTCTCTCTTCCCTCTCTCTATTTCTCTCTCTCTCTGCGTCTCTCTCCTCTCTCTGCCCTCTTTCTGTCCATCTCTCTGACCTCCTGCCTCTCTCTGTGTATCTCTTTCTTCTCTCTTTGCCCTCTTTCTCTCCATCTCTCTGACTTTCCCCCTCTCTCTCCCTTTCTGTCCTCTCTCCCTCTCTCTTCTCTCGCTCTCTATTTCTCTCTCTCTCTCTCTCTATGTATCTCTGTCTCCTCTCTCTGCCCTCTCTCTTTCCATCTCTCTGTCACTTCCCCTATCTCTGTCTCTTTCCCCTCTCTCTCTCTCCGTCTCTCTCTGTCCCCTCTCTCTTTCTCTTTCTCACTGTCTCTTTCTCTGTCCCTCTTTCTGTCCTGTTCCTTGTCTTCTGGTCCTGTGGGACTTGTCCTCTGCCTGTCCTTTCTTCTGACTGGACACTGTCTGTACTTAAGACTACAGTAAATACAGATTATACATTCACTTTTAATTGCACTGATTCCCTGTGCAAATATGAGGATATTTTTAGAATGTCTTAAGTCGTGTGTCTCAGAGTGGGACAGAGACATAGACCGGCCCAGGCCTCAGGTCAAACGATGTCTCATGTCTGTCCTCATCCTGTCCTCTTGTCTTTGTCTCTCTTTGTATCCTGTGTACTACTGTAATCCACTAACAAAACTCTTATACATAAAGCGCCCACGACAGGTTTGACTTTTCATCTCAAAAAAACTAAATCATAATCTTTATTTTGCTTCAAATCTTGCCTAAATCTTAGCCTAGCTTTCCCTACTTTGAAAAAATTTGTATCTTGACTTCCTGGTTGGACATGGGTAGCAAATAACCGTTACTTAGCAACCATACTGTAAACTAATCCAGGCCCGGTCTCCAGTGGTGCAAAAGGTGCATGGACTTCATTCACAAAGGTGTGCCTCCAGAAATGCTGACATTCTTTAAACAATCACGCACCAAAAAATTTTGCCAAGTTCAAAAAATATTTTTTAACTTGGCAAAAATAGGGAATACTGCCCCAACTTTGTGGAACTCTTTACCCTCTGAGATCATAGAAGCAGCTCCTGGACTCACTCCAAACTCAGAGCATTAATTTCATTTGAATGATTCAAAGTTATTTTTGTACCTCTGCTACTGCACTTTTTTATTGTTTGAACATTGTAATACTGTCTTTATTATGTCACGGGAAAGAACCTTCAATTGCTAACAAGCGCTAAAGGCACTTCATAAATGAATATAATAATAATAATAATAATAATAATAATAATAATAATAATAAATATAGCTGCAAGCGGCGATGATCGGCCCTCGGTTGCTTGTCCTCGCCCAGGGGTCGGCAACCCGCGGCTCCAGAGCCGCATGTGGCTCTTTGATCCCTGTGATGCGGCTCAGTACTTTGGTTCCTCATTTATCGTGGGGGTTACATTGAAAAATTAACCTGCGATAGGCTAAATCCGTGAAGTAGTCAGCTTTATATTGTGTGTATAAATATGCGTGTATTTCACAGTTCCTCTGATCGAGGCGCCTGGCGCCGCTGCGCTGTTGCGGGTTTTGTTGTAGTGAGAACGCTTACGTGCGCTCTCAGGACTGGTTCCACCGCCTGGACTCCAGGTTCCACCAGTTCGTTCTGCGGAAACACTGCCGCTACTTCCCGACGCGCATTGACCACCCAGAGAAGTGTGCGCTCGAACATGTGCACCTGCTCATCGTGGTCAAATCCGTAATAGAGCAGCATGATCGGTGCGACCAGCCCCAGGTGAGACGCACGGCCGTGGCCCTTCTGCATGTGCTGAAATGCCAGACCGCTCAGTCCTCACTACTTCAGAGTCACACTGTTCGTGATCACGTTTAAATAAATTTGGCAAACTGAACGCATTCTGTAGCCTACTGTACAGCAGACACGGAGGAGAATGACTGACGAATCGGCAAAGGTCTACAGTCCTTTAGCCAATCAGGATGCAGAACACAATGCGTATTGATACACTATTTTAAAAAAAATCTGCGAAACAGCGAAGGACCACTGTATTTAATTAAAATATATATTTGTTTTAGTTTGTTCATTTTCAAAATGTAATTCTATGGCACAAAGATGTTATAAAAAATGTTATATGCAGTGTTAATTCATTTTAAATTTCAGAAGGGTTTTGTGGCTCCCAGTGTTTTCTTTACTGTCTGAAATGGGTCCAGATGGCTCTTTAAGTGGTAAAGGTTGCCGACCCCTTTCCTCGCCAATGAGACGCCCGGCAAAAACTTTGTTGTAGCCAAACCAAATTTGGTACACAGAAACACCGACCAACAGGAAGTCAGCCATTCTGGACTGAGCACGTGACCCGGCGCCGAAGGCAAATTTTCCTGTCCTCGTATTTTAACGAACTCCTCCTCGGGTTTTTGACCCAGACTCACCAGAATCGTGCTGGATCATCTCGACAAGTGGGACATTAAAAGTTATTAAAAGTGTTCTAAAAGACTGAACGGTGTTTCCGTGAAAACGCTTTTGCCGGGCGTCCCATTGGCGAGGACAGATGTTTGGCCTGTTGCCATGGCAACACAGGTATAGCCATAGGTGCAATGTATTTTGATTTTCCAGGGGGTGCTGTCGAGCCATTTTTTAAGATTTTTTAATACCGATTATTTGTAAATTCCTTTGTTGGCATTCTTGAATTTTGTGCAAAATTCCGTGAGTTTTCGTCGGTGGGAAGTACCCGAAACCTGAAAAAAGGGGGGGAGAAAAATAATAAGAATAAGAAAAAACAGAACAATAACAATAGGCCCTACACTTTAGCACTCAGGCCTAATAATAATAATAATAATAATAATAATAATAATAATAATAATAATAATAATAATAATAATAATAATAATAATAAAACATGAAAACAGATGTAACTTTGACAACTACTGGAATGGGTAGTAGCCTGTCATATGCACTTTGTGACAGACTTAGTGACCAAAGCCTCACTGCCCCATGTCCCACCACAGTCGAGCCGAGACATTGACCTGAGCTCTCACCTGACTTCTGACCTGAGCTGTGTCCTGACCTCTGACCTGATCTCTGACCTGAGCTGTGTCCTGACCTCTGACCTGATCTCTGACCTGATCTGTGTCCTGACCTCTGACCTGATCTCTGACCTGATCTGTGTCCTGACCTCTGACCTGATCTCTGACCTGAGCTGTGTCCTGACCTCTGACCTGAGCTCTGTCCTGAGCTCTGACCTGACCTCTGACCTGATCTCTGACCTGAGCTCTGACCTGAGCTGTGTCCTGACCTCTGACCTGACCTCTGACCTGATCTCTGACCTGAGCTCTGACCTGAGCTGTGTCCTGACCTCTGACCTGACCTCTGACCTGATCTCTGACCTGATCTGTGTCCTGACCTCTGACCTGATCTCTGACCTGATCTGTGTCCTGACCTCTGACCTGATCTCTGACCTGAGCTCTGACCTGAGCTGTGTCCTGAGCTCTGACCTGATCTCTGACCTGATCTCTGACCTGAGCTGTGTCCTGAGCTCTGACCTAAGCTCCGTGTCCTTGCTCGGACGCCTCCTGACCATGTCCCGTGGATCGCGTTTCTCTGCTAAAGTCCAGTGAGCAGCAACAAGAGGGGCTGTGATGTGGAGCAGAGGCGACTGAGCGCGCTCCGTCCTGCTCGGCTTTGATGTGCTGTCCTCAGAGTGCAGCACTTCAACACAAAATGGAGGATTAACATTCTCCTGTGTCAGGGAAAGGTGCCGCGCTCAGTGTCCAGTATAAAGACGTGTGCTGTGAGATATTCACATCAGGAATGTCATCACAGTGTAAGTTAAGGAATACTTTATCTGATTGGTCACTACATAAACCCTAGTCCTGGCAGCCAATCATGAATCAGTGCTAGTGCGGCCTCTGCAGCTCAGGAAGGGAATTCTGGGGGTTCTGAGTTTCACATGAGGCACTGAGAATGAGACAAAATTGGATGTGTCTTCTATCTGGTTCAGTTGTTACTGTAATCCCGTTTATAAAACTGAGAGCACAGAATACATACAGAACACAACGCTATACTTCAATGCTATACTAGAAATCTAGAAAATAAAAGTAAAAGCACAACCACACAAAGATACAGCTCATCCACACACGGCACCACTCTCATGCCAAATGCTGAAATAACCAGTGCCTCATGATCTTCTGTGTCTCTCACTGAAGTCAGTTTATATTTAAACACATTCAAAAACACTTTTCTCTGTATGCATATATCACTCTCACTCTTGTACTACATGTACCAAGTTCAGTTTCATACAATAAACATTTACACGGTAACTGAAGACTTTTTTCATGTATGATTTATTGGACAAATTTGTAGTGATTACATAATGTGCTCCGACTGCAGATTGCATCATTTGTTGGAGCACTTGAATGCTGCTCCTGTAGATGAGTATTTGAAAGCATGTTACATAACTGAGATGGAGATAGGCACTTCATATTTGGAGTTTTGTGTCGTCCCTCACAGCACTGGGATAATGAGCCGTGCATTGTGGGGCACCGGGGCCCTTTCAGGAGCCCGGCTCAGAGACAGGCTCAGATTGTGTCTGTGTGGGAGAAAAGTGGCTGAGAACGCGCCCTGTCTCAGAGGCTCCGGTTACTCCCTCCAAGACCAACAGGCTCTTATTCTACTGTGTGTGACTACAGCAGGACAACCAGCCCTGTCTGAGCGCAACCAGTCCCGTCTGAACACAACCAGCCCCGCCTGAGCGCAACCAGTCCCGTCTGAACACAACCAACCCCGCCTGAACGCAACCAGCCCCGCCTGAACGCAACCAGCCCCGCCTGAACGCAACCAGCCCCGCCTGAATGCAACCAGCCCCGCCTGAACACAACCAGCCCTGCCTGAACATAACCAGCCCCGCCTGAGCGCAACCAGCCCCGTCTGAGCACAACCAGCCCCGCCTGAGCGCAACCAGTCACGTCTGAACGCAACCAGCCCCGCCTGAGCGCAACCAGCCCCGCCTGAGCGCAACCAGCCCCGTCTGAGCGCAACCAGCCCCGTCTGAACGCAACCAGCCCCGTCTGAACGCAACCAGCCCCGTCTGAACGCAACCAGCCCCGCCTGAGCGCAACCAGCCCCGCCTGAGCACAACCAGCCCCGCCTGAGCACAACCAGTCCCGTCTGAACACAACCATCCCCGCCTGAGCGCAACCAGCCCCGTCTGAATGCGACCAGCCCCGCCTGAGCGCAACCAGCCCCACCTGAGCGCAACCAGTCCCGTCTGAACACAACCAGCCCAGTCTGAGCGCAACCAGTCCCGTCTGAACACAACCAGCCCCACCTGAACACAACCAGCCCCACCTGAACACAACCAGCCCCACCTGAACACAACCAGCCCCGTCTGAAGCCCCGTCTGAACATAACCAGCCCCGCCTGAACACAACCAGCCCCGTCTGAACACAACCAGCCTCACCTGAACACAACGAGCCCCGCCTGAACATAACCAGCCCCGCCTGAACGCAACCAGCCCCGCCTGAACGCAACCAGCCCCGCCTGAACGCAACCAGCCCCGCCTGAACGCAACCAGCCCCGCCTGAACGCAACCAGCCCCGCCTGAATGCAACCAGCCCCGCCTGAACACAACCAGCCCTGCCTGAACACAACCAGCCCCGCCTGAACACAACCAGCCACGCCTGAACACAACCAATACACTACCTGAGCCCAACCAGCCCCAAATAAGCACAACCAGCCCCTCTGTGCAGAACCCGCCCCTCTGTGTACAACCAGCCAGTCTTTTAAAATGTCAAAGACAAAGGTATTTTAACATGTGCATTAGAACAAAATAAAATCACCTTTATCCCCAACTATGTAGTATACTGTGCAGTGATCAGAGGCATGGGGCAGGTTGAGGATCAGGCCAGAGAGTGGACCTCAGGAACAGCCTCACAGTGTGACAGACACACATGCTCATACAGAGAGTCTACCGCACACTTGATTGGGCAGGAGTCTGAGTAAGAAGAGCAATACACCTGATAACCAGGAGGTGTGGGGATCTATCTTATATCATTAATAAATATTGGTGGGTCTTTGGGCTCCTTGTCTGTGATTATGTATTGATTATGGAGGTGCAAAGGCCGCTGTGGGTCAGGCTGTCCCATGGCAGCTGTGGCAGAGCCCATTGCCCTTATAGAAACACCTCATACACTTTGATGTCAAACCAGATGTTCTCCTGAACCTCCTGTTGTGTTTGTCTTTAGTCAGAAGCTGAGTCTGCTGGAGCGTGTGCGTCTGCCCAACACTCGGCCTGTAGGGACAGGGAGGAGGATGGGGACAGAGGACACAGTGGACAGTCCATCCAAGGAGCCCCGAGGCTTCAGTAACAGGGAGCGCTTCCGCACAGCCTTCCGTATGAAAGCCTACACACTCCGCCAAAGCTCTGAAGGTAAAGCAGGACTCTCCTTATGTTCAGAAACACAATCTGTGGTTAGTGACACTCTGCCCTGTGTGGGCTTACAGACGCAGGGGCCCTGGCAGACCTGGAGGAGAGGGGCTTCCCCCCGGACATCCTGATGGAGGAGACCATCCCAGCATTGAAGCTGGTCATCAGAGCGGTCAGGTCAGTGCATTCTGCTGTGGATCCTCTCATAGTCACACCATGTTGGACACTTCTATGTAGGCTACGGTGACCATATTTCCAGGTTTGAGCCCTCTGTCTGGATGACTGATTGGTCCCATTTCTATATAAGACATGACCCAGGTGACAATTTTTCCACACTTTAGATATTTAAGGCAATGATTTACAGAACCCTGTCAAAAGTGAAGAATTCACTCTTAAAGACTTTTTGTTCAGTGACAGAATCACATTTTCTTTTAACATAGACCCTGGACGACTGAGAGATTACACAGATTTATGTAAGGCTAATTTAAACACATTTGACAAACCATACCGGCTTGCCAAAGCCTGAGCCGTCAGATCTCAGAAGCTCAGCAAGGCCTGGTTAGTACTTGGATGGAAGACCGCTCGGAAAATCAGGTGCCACACTGGAGTGCCAGTTGTCCTTAGGCAAAACATTTCCCCCACATTGCCTAGTATGAAAGTGGCGTGTACGTGAGTGTTGGAGGTGGTCGGAGGGGCCGATGGTGCAGATTGGTAGCCTTGCTTCCATCAGTCTGCCCCAGGGCAGCTGTGGCTACAATAGTACCTTACAACCACTGAGTGTGGAGTGAATGAATAATGCTCTGTAATGTGTCTCTGAGTGTCCAGAAAGGCGCTATATAAAACAGATGCATTATTGGGGCCAAGCACCGAAGGTGCGAGGCACCATAGTGTTTCTGCTGATTCTTATACATTATTCTTCTACCCATGGGAGTCTGTGGCAACCCCTAGAACTGTCTGGTAAAAAGTTGTGAAATTTTGCATGCACATTCCAGCCAGTCTCCTCATTACCCACAGCAATTTATAGGCCCCCACCCCCAACCGTCTAGTGCCACCAGCAGGTCAAAGTTGCAGGAATTTTCAGGAATTTTCTGCGTTGCCTACCTTTGATCTGTCTTTGATGTGTCTTTGATCTAGCCGAAGTGAGCTCATATCTCGGGAGCCTGGGAAGGCTGGCTAACAGACCCTGTTAGACCCTGTTAGACCCTGTTAGACCCTGTTAGACCCTGTCAGACTCTGTTAGACCCTGTTAGACCCTGTCAGACCATGTTAGACCCTGTATTTGCGTTTGATTGGCTGTCATGACAAAACGATAATACATGCTGAGGCTTACATGCACCTTCGGTGCTTGGACCCACATTGCTGCTTGCAGCTATATTTAATATTAATTTTACAGGGGTAGGATTCAATAAGTTTTCTTCTTCCCACTTCGAGCAAAAAATGTGAATGTATTTGTCTGTAGATTGGTTACATATATTTATTTCCTTGTGTTGACCTGCTCAAAATGAATAAATAAATGAAATGAAAAATAAAAAATGAAAATATATTACCACATAATCACAAGAGTATGTCAGAGTAGAGCCCTATGATTGGACTGGCTGTGCTGACATCACATTGTGGAGTGCAAAAGTTGCATAACTTTGTCAGTGTGGCACATTATTCTAATGAATGAAGAAGAAGAAGTGACTTTATTGATCTCACACTGGAGAAATTCTTCTCTGCATTTTAACCCATCCTGTTATTAGGAGCAGTGGGCAGCACATTACTGCGCCCAGGGACCATCTCCATGATCTTCTTGCTTCGGTTTGGTCAGGAGGTCAGAGGTACCTATGGTGCATGTTTTGGGTTGGTGGGGGAAACCGTAGTGCCCGGAGGAAACCCACCCAGACACGGGGAGAACATGCAAACTCCACACAGAAAGGCCCAGGCGACCCGGGGATCGAACCCAGACCATGCATGCAAACTCCACACAGAACACACACGGAAAGGCCTGGGTGACCCGGGGATCGAACCCAGAACCTTCTTGCTGTGAAGCAAGAGCGCTAACCACTCAGCTACCGTGCCGCATCACTACACTACACTGTGTGTGTGTGTGTGTGTGTGTGTGTGTGTGTGTGTAAGCATGTTTGTATGTGTGTGTGTGAAGGCACAGTGTGCTCATCCAACAGCCTGAGGCCGGTGGGAGCTGAGATTAGGCCTGTCCATTATCTGATGACTCAAAGCTTTTCAACAGGTGGGCCGGACCTACACAGTGTACGTTTCACCAGCGGGTCCAGGGGGGCACAGGCTCCACAGAGCAGCGCAGACAATCTCACATGCATCACACTAGCTTACATGTTACAATTATTTTACATTGGGTAAACAAATAAATGACAGGGTAAATCAACAAATATTACAAACAAACAAATATTAGACTTCAACACAGACCTGTGGTGGGTGCACACAGCTCCTTTGTCAAAAAAGGCACAAAACTGCACTTTTGGATCAGTTTGTTTGTGCTGTATTTCAGAATCATGCAGTTCCTTCTGAATAAGAAGCGCTTTAAGGAAACTCTGAGGCCTTACGACGTCAAAGACGTGATTGAGCAGTACTCGGCTGGACACCTGGACATGTTGTGCAGGATCAAGTACCTCCAGACCCGGTCAGATCTAGTCAAAAATCCATATGTCTGAATGTATTATTCATTGTATTGTTCATTGAAGTAACATTACATCACACAGATTTTGTCAAATAAAATGAGGGATAAAACAACATATTTACACAATCATAAAATTGTTTTACAGGATCGACATGATTCTGGCTCCCGGACCCCCCTCCACACCCAAGAGCAAGAAAACACAGAAGCCACCTTTTACATACCCAGCCAACCAGTCCCCCAGGTAATGTCCAATCACCCACCCAACAGGTCCCCCAGGTAATGTCCAATCACCCACTCAACAAGTCCCCCAGGTAATGTCCAATCACCCACCCAACAGGTCCCCCAGGTAATGTCCAATCACCCACCCAACAGGTCCCCCAGGTAATGTCCAATCACCCACTCAACCAGTCCCCCATGTAATGTCCATTCACCCACTCAACCAGTCCCCCATGTAATGTCCATTCACCCACCCAACAAGTCCCCCAGGTAAGGGCCAATCACCCACCCAACAAGTCCCCCAGGTAAGGGCCAATCACCCACCCAACAAGTCCCCCAGGTAAGGTCCAATCACCCACCCAACAAGTCCCCTAGGTAAGGTCCAATCACCCACCCAACAAGTCCCCTAGGTAATGTCCGGTCACCCAGTCAAGCAGTCCCCAGGAATGCTTGACTGGGTGACCGGACATTACCTAGGGGACTTGTTGGGTGGGTGATTGGACCTTACCTGGGGGACTTGTTGGGTGGGTCCAATCACCCACCCAACAAGTCCCCTAGGTAATGTCCGGTCACCCAGTCAAGCAGTCCCCAGGAATGTCCAGTCATCCAGCCAGTTCCCAGGTAATGTGCAAGGAACCATTTAACCAGTCTCCGAGGGATGTCTACATACCCAGTCTACAAGTCTCCCAGGTAATGTCAGTGGACTCAGCCAGCCAATCCCCCAGGTGATGTCTGCATACCCAGCCAGGGAGTCCATAGGTAATGTCCAATCAATCAACCAGTCCCCCAGGTATTGTTAATGTTCTCAGCTAATGAGTCTGCAGTCCCTTTGGAACTGTCCAATCAACTGTCCAAGAAATCAGTCTCTGGTAATGTTTATTCACCCAGCCAACCACTTTTCCATGTAATGTCAAATGTATTCAGCCAACCAGAGTTTGTGTTTCAGGCATGAGACGTACCTTTCCAAGACAGCTTCGTTGCCAGACTCTGAAGACCAAAGCATGATGGGTAGATTTGTCCGAGTAGAAAGACAGGTGAGTCCTGTGGGTGATAGAACATGCTGAGCTTCATTAGAAAACACAGAGTGAGCAGAGTGAGCTGCTCACTCTATGGAAGTGCCCAGCTGGTGCTCTCATGACAGAGTTTACGGACATAAGTGAGAGTAGGAACATAGACTAATATATGATCAAATCTTTGGCTGTTGGTACAGGAATCTGGAGACATTTAGTTTGCTCTCAAAATTAGAAGTGCTGATTTGACGCACTGGTCTTAGTGCTTATTGAAGTTCTGGCGTTTTGAAGCCAGCAGGACAACTGTGAAACAAATCTCCAAACCAAATGTGGCATTTCACACTTCAATCAATCAATCAAACAATATTTATAAAGCGCTTTTCATACAAAATTATAGCACTTGTTTGGAACAGCATGAATCAAAGTCTTTATTTTTTCAGGGCTTAGTTAATGATGACAGAAATTAACTTGAGCTGAGTATTTATATTATTGCATTACTCTGATATGTAGGTGGAGCCCCAAAGGAAAGCAAAAAGAAACAGATGAACCCAAGAGTGCATCTAACATCTTTAATGTGTCTCCATATACTGATCATGTCCTGTTGTCTGCTGTTCCAGGTGGAGGACATGGAGAAGAAGCTGGACTTCCTGGTGGACATGCACATTCAGCACTCGGAGCAGCTGCAGGTGGACTCCGCTGGGACCGCCCACATGACCCTGGAGGGGGGTGGGGACATCCGACGCCTCTTTTTTAACTACTCTGAGTCTTACCCTCACATTGCCTATCAGGAAGCACTGGGCAAGGCCAGCCAGAACTTCAGCAAAGAGCGCAAAAGCAGCCGTGAGCAGACAGCCCCGCGGCAGCTGCTGGGTCCCATCCCGACCTACACCGAGAGACCCACAGTGCTGCCCATCAGCTCTCTGCAGGACGTGTCTGTGCTGTCAGGCAGGACCTCAGGGGGCGCACGGAGGAATGAGTCTCCTCTGTCTTTGCTTTCAGTCCACCATGATGAGTTGGAGCGATCGCCAAGCGGCTTTAGTATCTCGGCTGAGCGGGACTGTGAGGAGGACCGGGCCGGTGAGCTGTGTGCCGAGCCGGACCTGAACTGGACCAGACCTAGACCCAGTTATCTGGCCGAAGGCGAAACAGACACAGACACAGATCCTTTCACCCCGAGTGGAGGGCCTTTACCGATGTCATCCACTGGAGAGGGCTTCGGTGAGGCTGTCTGGAGTACACCGCCCTGAAACACCTTAAAGCCACACTGCGGAACACCCTGCCTCTAAACCCACACGTGTGTGTGGGTCCCAAAGCCAGACGGTGAGCAGCGCAGCTGCTGGAACCGGCTGGGGCAGAGGCGCCTTACTGCCCCAGAGCCGAGCTGTAGAGTCCAGCCTGAACAGAATCTCTTTTATAAAGTCCAACTTTGTACAGCGCATTGGCCAGGACACGATAAGCACTTCCCCACATGGTACAAGTCAAACTCAACAGCACCGTCCACAGACAGGGGCTGAGGTCAGGAATGCCAATCACCATAGCGTGACTAAGCTTCAGCTTCTTTTTCAGTCATTACTGGTTTAAACACCACTTTTCAACGTGAAAGTGTCTTTTTTGGTGAAGACTGTCCACCAAATGCTGGTCTCCATCGAGATGTTACCTGGAATATTCCACACTCGCAGAGCAGATCTGATCTGACTTGATTTGAAGCTGAATAATGGCAAGATAGAAAGATTTACTGCCATTTTGTGGAAAATTCCAGGCAAAGCAATGACATTTCTATGGAGACAAGCAGGTGACAAAACTCCCCACCAGGTTCCAAAGTTGCATAGTGCACTTGAATTTCTTGAACAAATGTAGCAGGCTTTGTAAAGTGAGTAGAGCCTAAAAAACAGCAGTCAGTTCCAAATTTGTATAGTCTTCTTAGTGGACGTTAAAGCGCATATGACAGAGTAGAGCACTTTTTCCACTAAAACAGAATTAACATCATTATATTCCTGTTTGGAGCAGCATTTATGACATTTATAGAGGTAATTCCATAATTGTTACCTAGCAACTATTATGAAGACAAGGCTCAAAAGTAAATTACACAATAGTTATGATTAGACTAATACAAATAAATGTCAACACTTCTGTTTATTTAAATGAAGGTTTAAAGTGTTCCTTGTGCATAAATTATCTCTGCATTTTGGATTGAGTTTTCTGTGCAGGCAGAGGGATTCTGTTTTAGAATTCACTACAACTTTTGTACTTCTCAACTTTTTATTTTTTAACTTTTTAAAAATATTGACCGCAGGTACTATCCCACCAAACCAAGTCAGAATTAGACAAACATGAAAACCCGTCATATGCACTTTAAAAGGTTTATTGTACCTAAAATACCCATGCCCAGTAGAAGCCTGCCCCTCCAGTGTGAGTTTGACTGTGACCATGTGGAGACCAGTGCTTCTCCATGAGTCCATGAGTATATCACCCAAAGCTTTACTGTTGCGAAGCCTCCGCACTGCATGGGACGCATGCTATTTAGTGTAGACACTGCAGAGGTCACATTCAGGACCCAGAGACTCAAACCTGCTATGCCATTTTATAACACTTGTTTTTATATGGATCCAATGTCACCCTTTTCTTTGCATGGTCTGCATGATACAGTATGCACCACTGTAGGACGATACAGAGCAGAGGGGGAACCCAAAGTCTCCTGTCCGTCCCTGTGTGTCCTTGTCCCTCTCTGTCTCGGTGTGTTCCTGTGTCTCTGTGTCCACATGTCCCTGTGTCTCTTGGGTGTGTGTTTTGTGTGGGACTGTGACACAGGCAGCCAATGTTTACGGCTTTTATCCAAAATCTTACTGAAAGTACACAGAAGTAGGGTGGCGCCATTTGCATTTGAAGAGTTTATTTGCAAAAACGGATTTTCTTACTCAACAAAGGCCTGAATCTGCTCTTTGTTTTTCAGTGTTTTAATCCATTTTCGTGTAATCAAAATGAGATTCCGTTTCTCCCTGATGAATCATGGCCACTTTGTTTTCATTGAGACTATCTGGAGCAGATGGCAAAAAAAAAAAAGGATACGTTTTTTGCTAATGAACGCTTCATTTACAAATCCAATATTTTCAATCATATATGATTGTTAAATGGGGCACTGTGCCACTTTTTAGGTGGAGGATCAGAAAAACAAATCCATGTGAAACAGTTTGCAGCAGCCCAACGTTATTCCTCATTTTCTTAACTATTCATCTCGAGTTTATACCAGCTTTTCACAACTTTCAGAGGCCAGAATGAGTCTTGCCACCAATTTTAACCTCCTGGGACCCAAAGAAAAAAGTATATTTCAGTTTTTGTGTGTGTGATTTTCTGTTTGGAGGTAAATGAACACCTTAGCATTTACAATTTGTGAATTTTATTTTATTCATAATTTTGTAACATGTCCTCTGTAATGGACGCCTGTGACATTTTGGTGTTAGATCCATGTGAAGTTAACAACCTAACAACAAAAAAAATGTTTGAATGACCAACATCTCTGACAAGATTCTACAGTTGCCTCAAAAAGTTAATAGACTCTCTTTTAGTTTCTTATTTATTTATTGACTTTTTTTTTAATTATAATGCAGCCACAAACTGGAGTCTATCTCAAAACATTTCGGCTACGTTTATACGGCGACGACCAAAACAGAAGACGCAAAAGTGGCGTCTCGTCTTCAATTTTTTATCCGCGTTTAGACGAGCATTCTCAACAGGAAATGTTTGTTTATACGAAGACGCAAAAGTGGGCGAATTTGATTGAATATGCATGCCAGGCCGCTAATATAATGTCAGAGCTACCTTTTTCAGGACACCGACAGGGGCTCTCATTACGGTTGTTTCGCCCTCGATGTAGGGTCGGAGCTCTTCGCTTAATGCAACAAGAGCTTGTTTAGTCATTCTGAAGTTTTCCACCCAAGCACTGTCATCAAATAATCCATTCTCAAAATTGTCCCACCACTGACTGGTTCTGCCCGGTCTTGTCCAAACTCGCCTCTGTCACCTGCGATGTATTGTTATTGTTTTTACCGGCTTGGTGCATCCAGTCAGGTGTATGGAGCGTGAACATGTTTTGCGCTTCTTGCCGTTTAGACGGAGACGCGACCCGGGCCGTCTTGAGAACTCCACACTCTGGAAGGAGTCTTCAGATTTTTGCGGTTTCAGAGCCCGACGGCACAGTTGCATGTAAACATAAAGACACTTCCGATAGAATATTTTGTCGTTTTCAATCGCAATCGTCCTCGTCTAAACGGCCCCTTAAAGGGATACTGCTTTTTTTTTATGTTAATCTGTATGGGTTCCCTTTTTAAAATGTCATCCATTAACACTGGCTTACTGCTGACAGTCTCGTCTCAGCCCGGCTCTGCTCGGGTTCTGGAGCTCATGTAAGTAGGTCCGGTAAGTTCGCGGGGACAGTCAATAAAGCTTGTTTTTCTTCGCAAAACGACATTTGTCCAAAAAGTGATGTATATTTCCATCACAAACAGTTGTCCGAAAAAATCCAGCAGCCTAATTCGCATTCGCATAATTTTCTCTAGATTCGTATCACTCCGCCCACGTTAGCTCTATTAGCCTGTTCACTCGTAAGCGGATGGTTACGGCAGATGCGGTACGGCGTAAGCGGGTGTTTACAAGTGAACAGGCTATAGGCTAGGCTACGCACGCAATGATACAACTCCGAGAGAAAAGGGCACCATGCGAATTAGGGAAAATAAGCCAGTGTTAACGCACAACACTTTTCGAAGGGAACCCATACAGATTAACATAAAAACCCAAACAATCCCTTTAAAACGTGCAATATCTTTTTTTTCCCATACACTCCTAGTTACTGTTTTTTTTATTATTATTATTACTTATTTTTATTATTACTTATTTTATTCCATTCTTGCCTGCATGCACTTTTTCCTTCTTGTTCAAACTGTCCTTGCCTGGAGCTACTGTGGCAAGTAAATTTCTCCTGTGTGAGTCAATAAAGTCTTATCTTATCTTAAAAGATAGGCTTGTAACTCAATGTCCACTATAAAGGACACAAATGAATGGGCCGGGTCTCAGGAGGTTAATGCTCATAACAACTAGCATGCTAGCAGAACACTTCCTTTTCATTATCTGACAGTAAAATGCTTTATAATTTGATGCAGACATCTCACAACCTCAAGAGCTGCTTATACAACATATAAGGGCCTTTAACCATAATCTCAAAACCAGTCACTAACCCAACAAACATGGGAACAGAGAGCTGACCGCACAACAACTAGCATACTAATAGTGCACTTCCTTATTTTCGAACAATAAAATGCTTGATCTATGATTAGACTGCACACTAGGGTTATAACTTTTTACAACCTCTATACCCTGTATCATATTTTGATGAACTTTTGCTAGAAATGAAAGGAATTGACCTTCATTTGATCATATGGTCCCCCCTCAAGATGAAGTTTTCGTAAAGCCTACCAACAACCTCTACAGTCTACATGGCTTATACAGTGAAAGTGAAACTGAAACTCTGGGAAAGCTGTTGGCTAAAATATATCAGAGACAGATTTCCCCAAATTTACATGGCTTATAAAGTGAAAGCAAGAATAGAAACTGAAACTCCAGTATATTATGATGGCAGTGCAACTTATCATTGATCCATTTTCAGTCAAATTGACGTGTAATGGCCCTTGTGATCACTTTTTCGCAACGGTTTCACATTTCATATCATCGGCTGTAATGTGTATTTAATACTTTTTTGTTTCGGGTCGACTTTTTTAAAAGAGTGTTGAAAGTTGGATGGAGTTTGGTTTCTTCAATTATACCAAAAAGTTCATCCAGTCACGATGCACACTGTGGTCTTATATCCCTGCTTACACAATGTGTCTGTGCTAGAATATTTTCCTCAACTACATTGAAAAAAAAACAAAAACAGTTGCCATGAACCCTCCACCTGAAAAGTTCCACAGTGCAGCTTTAATGCCTTCAGTAGACCTACAACTTTTGAATCTGATCACAGTCAGCCCTCAAGCAGTGGGACAAATGCACAGCCATTGTAGTGTGTAGTGTGAGCTCCTGAAGTGTGGGTATATGAGCCTGACCTGCGTCTTGCACTATGTCATTTCACAGTCTAGAGCTGCAGCTGGATTTTAAAGCCTAAACCTTTTTTTCTGGGCCACAAAAATCAGGGATAAACCTTTTCATTTCACACAGTTGGCTTCAAATATTTTTAAGAGGAATCGTGCTATAAGCTCTTTGTGTACTGTAGGGTAGGTTTGTATAGACCGGCCTCACGCACTTCTCCGGTCAGTCTGATCCGAGCTGGCCCGAAGGAGGCCACGCACAACAGCGCTTCTCTGCCGCCGCTTTAGTTTAGAATCTTTACGAACGTCTTAACCTTATTATGACCTTATGATATGTAAGCATGCCCACAGCCGAGCCTGAGCCACAGCTGCTGACACCAGACCTTAAATTGTGTGTAGAACTAAGTGTACTGGCTGTACTGGCAAACCGAGTTAATGAATCTGAACTTGTCCTTAAACTGTATTATGGATGATTCATACAGTGATGGGAAAGTCTGAAAAATATGAAATGGCATGACATTCTAATAATGTAGCCTTCCTGGTTTATAATCCCAGTACTATTTTGGGAGTCCTATTCCAGCCATCATTAACCAGAAGGTCGATTTAATTAATTTGCAGTAACTTTCTTTCTAGTGTTGCAATAGGTTCAATATTAACTAACACAGACCTGGGCAAACTGTTCCACAAAGGGCCTGTGTGGCTGCAGGTTTTTGTTCCAACCAACCAAGAGCACACCTTCAACTGTCTGAAGACTGAGATCAGTTGATTAAATGAGTCAAGTCTGGTGTGCTGCTGCTTGGTTGGAAAGAAAACCTGCAGCCACACCGGCCCTTTGTAGAACAGTTTGCCCAGGTCTGAACTAACACTGCTAATAAGGTACACTATTGTGTGTTTGTCCTCTGCATTTGACCCATCCTTCAACGTCACTAGGGCATGTTCTCAGGAGCAGTGGGACCCATCCACACCTTGAGCTATGTCCCCAGAAACATGCATACTTGCAGAAAGATGTGAAAAATACATGAATCTGACTTTTCTTCTAGTTCAGGAGTGTCCAATCTTTTTCCACACAGGGCCACATATACAAACAAATTCATAGTGTAGGGCCGTAGACAGACGGTGAAGACATTGAGGCTTTCAGATAGATGTCTGATGGAGCCACAACACCTTTAAAAGTTGTAGAACGCAAATTATAGGTCTGTATCATAATGCAGTGAGTTGTTATTGAGGTTGCAGTGATACTGGAATTTGAAGTAAAAAGTACTGCCCAATGGCTCTATGATCATTTGTGCCAATTCAGCAGGATCCCTAACCTGGGAAATCCTAGGCTGCTTTGCACGATCATTCCGATCTGAAAGACAGCCTGGCAACGAGGCTAAGTGAGGGATCCTGAGCGGAGGAGCCAATCAGAGAGCGGGGAGGGGTGGAAAGATGGTGACGCGTACTACGCGACAAACGGAAGCAGGTCCACCTTCTCTCATATTTATCTTACACAAACGGCAGTAATCGTTCGGTGCCATTCTTTAATCGTATTTTTGTTTTGCCTTCTGTTTTCGCGGAGATTGGGGAAAATAGCGGTGTTTCCTTCTCTTCTCCCCGGTCGTCGCTCTAACTACGTCATTGAGTACAACTGACATGATTGGCTATGGGCTACGTATACGCCAAATGATAGACATTCGTAATGCCCAATAAACGGCCGTTGGCAATCGTAAACCACACCTCCGCTACGAGATATTCAGTAGGTGGCTCCCAGACCATATATCACTTGTGATATGTGGTCTGGTGTAAACCAGGCAACAGGATCCCTGGGGGCCAACAAAAATTGGTCAGAGGGCCGGATTTGACCCCTGGGCCATAGTTTGGACACCCCTGTTCTAGTTTATGCCTTTTACCCTATACCGTATGTATTTAAAAAAGAGATAAAGGACGAAGTAATCATGTACAGTTCAAAATCATGTACAGCCCAATGCCATTGCCTCCTAAATAAGATCAGTTAAAGCTTTATCACTCACTCGGCGCCAACGCTCTCGTAAGGATGCGTATTGGATTATGGTCATTATGGCGTGAGGTGGTTGATAAGCTCTTGTGTCAGCAGCTCGTGTTCAGGCCTGAGCAGAGGAACGTACCAACTCCAATACTCCTCAGCGCTATTTAACCCTTATATTCTTCCTTATGTCTAAGTATAACCAGAGCTATGGTACTGCAGGCCTATATGGCTGTGTCCCTGCAGCTGTAGACTACACTCAGATGTCTCTCTCTCTTTACCTGTTGTGTATTCTTAAAGACAGGAGTTACTATGTTTTTTTTTTTTAAAGATTGAACCAGCCTTTTGTTCTTCCATGCTTACGTTGTGTTGGATCATGTTTTTAGCATGGTTAGAGCTAGGTGGTTGGCTCCAAAGGGACGGAAGTGATGGCTGAAGGTTAGGGTGTACCTTTTATTTTTCAAATTTGTTTAGCACGTTAGTTAATCCAAACTGTTTTGCTAACCTTAAAGTGCAGATGACAGGTTAGACTACTCATTTCAGTTTATAGTTAACGGCCTAATAAAAAAAAATGTTGCTAATTTGTTTTTAATTTTGATGCAGTTTATAGTTTGACTTTCTGGTTGGACATGGGCAGCAGATATGGCATGACGTAGATGTGTTTCCATAACTGTTACCCAGCGATCGTACCGCTGTCAAGGACTGAAAGTTGTAAAAGTGCATAATAATTATGATTTCACTAATGCAAATAAATAACAATGCCTTTATTTTGTTAAATGAAGGTTTAAACTGCCAGGAAAATGCCGTCCTTGCACATGATTGGATGGTGTTGACGACGTAGCTCGAAACTGAAGTATTCCATTGAGAACTCAGCGCTACTTACTGTATTTTTCTACTTTTCCACAAACTGCCATTTAACTGATGTAAAGCTGTGATAAATATTGACCCCAGGAACTCGACAAATCAAATCATAGTTAGAAAAAACATGAAAACCTGTCAACCATGTAGACTGAAATCGAAGTATTCCACTTAGAACTCAGCGCTACTTACTGTATTTTTGTACTTTTCTTCAACTTTTCTTCTTTTTTCCACAAACTGCCACTTAACTGTAAAGCTGTGATAAATATTGACCGCAGAAACTCTACAAACCAAGTCATATTTAGAAAAAAAAAAACATGAAAACCTGTCATATGCACTTTAACCCCATGTATTTCCCAGCCCGGACTGTTACTTATTAGCGTCCCTCTGGAGTGTACTAACTAGCCTTAGCCGTTAGCATTGCATTGTGACACTATTGTACACAGGAGGTGGTTTGCAGGTGAATCACTGTTGCTGCATGTGAGAAGTGAACTGTCTTCCAGCTCAGAAAATTACAGGGACCAATGTCCATTTACAAACCTGAGGGGAAATGAAAGGTCCTATATTATGCATTATAACAGTTTACTTTGGATTGTGTTGTAATGTTGTTCTATCATCGGAAATGTACATGAGTTGTTTTTTTTATCATTTGTGTACCAGTATTTCTACACCGTCTTTTGTCCTTATACATGTTATGGTTTTGGTGCTCCATCCAGAAGACATTTCACATTTGGTGGAACTGGCTTGAGACCCCAAGATTTATACTATTCTGAGTTACGTCCTACCCAAAGGAAGGACTTTTAGAGTAAAACTAAACTAAGGGTGTGTCCCATTGCTCTGTCTTACCCCTTGCCCTTTATCTACGTCTTTGTCTTGCCCCTCGACACCGAGCTGAGAGGGCTCGGGGTACGAATGTTCCCCTAAGAAATGGGACACCACTCGATTACCGTTTGCGTCATCGTCCCTCGCCTCTACTGGCTGCTACGTCTACAGAGGCGACAACAATTGACGCAAACAAATACCTCTGCTCGACAAAAAAACTAACTCATTAATACATGAAAGTTCGATGAAAACGATAACGTCAGATAAACAGACATCACTACAATTAAAACCGCAACAACAGTTCACTAAAAGTAACGTAGAACATAAGCGTCATAATTGTAAACCTGCTAAACTGTTAATCGATATTTACAACTGCTGAAAATACATTCATGAGACTCTTTGGCTGGTCGATGTGACGCTGCCATCCTGATCCCAAAACCTGCCTGAGCTTGTAGGTGTACCCCTTCGTTCCAAGTCTGGTCGAGAGCTTAATTCGTTTCAAGAGGTTTGTAGCCCAAGATCGTGGCCCGAGCCCTTGATCAAAATTAGAATCGGGACACCCCTTGACCTCATATGAACGCACAAAACCAAGGGGTAGGGGTAAGACAGAGAAATGGGACGCAGCTCAAATATCTAGCACCATCAAATGTGGAATGGCTTCTGGATGAGAGCTGAAATGTCTCGATCGCATCAGCAAGGTCCAGATGACTTCTGTACATTGCTCTGGTCTACTGTCCTACATCATCACGAGGTAGTAGTCCACGTAATGGTCCTTATTATATTTAGTATACATTTTTTATTATATTTAGTACATATTTTTGAATAATTTCAGAGCTCAAATGGCCTTTATTATAAACTATCGTACCAAAAAGACAGACAATAATTTGTGGTAATTATTAGTGTTTTTGCTGCCATCCAAAAGTCACGTTGGTACGTTCTCAGACTGCTCTGCTAGTTTACAAAACATTTACAAAGCAAAACCATACCCAAGTTTTTGTACCTTGGAACCCTGCTGGATGAAGGTAATCTTTTTCTATGCGTTGACTTGATGGAAGGAATTGTCCTTCCATTTTTGTTTGTCCGAACATACGTAAAATTAACATTTATGAATGTAACTAAAACATAGCTGTAGTTTTTACCACGTTATGACGTTTCTTCATCAAGCACTTTTTAATGTGCATTCACTGTCTGGACGTGTTCTGATCATTCCAGCCCTGAAACTGCCGTCACATTGAGATAACCACCTTATTTCTACTTAAAACAGCCAGACTAATGCATAATATGGGACCTTTTAAACATGGTAACTTTCACTGATAACACTAGCCTTGTACTTGTAGTTGATTTGATCACAGAAGATGGCAGCTCGTCCACACACAGAGGATTATGGGGGATTGTGGGTAATCTTAAACCAGTGGCCTTCCGAGCTGTGGACATGTCACCATCACCGACCACCCCTCCGCTGGCTCGCACTTGTGTTCACCATCATGATTTAATATGCAAATGTATTCTTATGACTTGATTTTTGAATTTGACATCTTTTCAATTGCACCTGTTAATAATAAAGTTCTGAACGGTTCATTGTGTTCTTGTTTTTTTTATTGTGACTTTGGAGTCGGACTCTCGGGGTTCAAAAAAAAGGACCACAGGGAAACTACACAAAAGGTTAGACTGGAATGAATTAAGCTCATTAGAACACACAACAGAATGTCAAATGAGTCATGTTTTTGATCCATCCATCCATTTTCTTCCACTTATCCGGGGCCAGGTTGTGGGGGCAACAGTTTAAGCAGGGACTCATAGTCATAGTCATAGTTTGCTTTATTGTCGAAAAACAACTACAGTGGTACCTCACCTTACGAATGACCCAACAAACGAAAATTTCAAGTTACGAAACGCCTTCACGTCAAATTTTGGTCTCTAGATACGAATGAAATTTCAAGTTACGAAACGCGAAATCTCTAATCCAATCCAATCCAACTTTATTTATAAAGCACTTTAAAAACAACAAATCTCAAAAATTCAATTAATGCGCGCTCAGATGCACGCCGCGAAACGTAAATACACTTTATCAACACACACGGGGTTAGGTTCCAGAGGTGGCCCGCGGTGGGAGAGGTCCACGAGGTAGGACAACTTTGTATTTGGCAATTGTTCTACATGTTTTAGGGCTGTAAATGCCTCACCACACATTCTACACTTTTCTCGTATTTCTCTCTCGTTTAAACACTCGAACTTTCATGCGTGGGGGGGACACGGCTCAATATAGGGGAGCGGAGACACAACAACACATGATCAGTATGGTAAAACTCACCTGTCTCACGACGGTCTAAACCCTGCTCACGTTCCCTATTAGTGAGTGAACAATCCAACGCTTGGTGAATTCTGCTTCACAATGATAGGAAGAGCCGACATTGAAGGATCAAAAAGCGACACGGCGCGGGCCCGCGGCTCGGCTCGGCCCGCTCACAGCTCACAGTGTCAGCCCCCCGGCTCTGGAAGTCACATAGAAGCAGAGCCCGCCCCGCCCCGCTCTTATTCCCGCTGAAAGAGCGTCTTTCTCGGCCTCTTAGCTCTAGTGCGGAACGAGCAACGCGCAATGAGCGCGGAGCAACGCGCAAGGAGCGCGGAGCAACGCGCAAGGAGCGCGGAGCAACGCGCAAGGAGCGCGGAGCAACGCGCAAGGAGCGCGGAGCAATGCACTCCTCCAACGGCACTGCCATGTCCCGGGATAATCCTGGTTTAGTCCAGGTCCAGTCCAGGTTTAGACCTGGTTTAGTTCTGGTCTAGACCTGGTTTATTACAATCAGGACGCAGAACACAAATGTTACACTATAAAAAAAAGTTGGAACGGATCAGGCCTTTTCCATTGAAATAGCTACTCAACTTACGAATTTTTCACGTTACGAAACCACTTCTGGAACGAATTAATTTCGTAAGGTGAGGTACCACTGCATATGTACATGTACATAGAGTGAATTCGAAATTTCGTTTCCCCACTAACCAGGCAGGACAGTGATAGAGTGGCTAGGGGAGATGCAGAGTGGAAAAAATGCAATACAATCAATGACAATATACACAACATGTAATGACAGAAAAACAATTGGACAGGTAACATACAGTGTTTTTTTCTTTGGTGACAAAAAGGAAGGGTAGGGCAAGGATCAGATCAGAAATCAATTAAATTGATTGAAACCGAGAGCAGAGAGCAGACCTTTCTAAAAAGACGGAAATGTTTACTTAATCATGTCAGTGTGAATAGTCCGAATAGTGTGTGCCCAATGTTTTGTAGAGTCCATGAAAGCTTCTCCTGGAGCGGCCCTCCTCCGTGAAAAAAGAGTATCAATTGCGCTGAGGGTCCAGCTGATCAAATCCATGTTTTAGGAATTTGGAAAATCTGCTCCAAAAGCGAGAAAAATGACAAAAAGCGACACGGCGCGGGCCAATGTTTTGTCAGCCCAGAGCTGACGAAGCCTCTCGGATGAGCGGCGAAACGTTTTCAACCAAACAAACTTTGTCCAGTTGACAAATTGAACTTCTCCTTTGATCAAAAAACAGAGAGGCACGCACACACAGAGCAGGAGATAAGGAAGAAGAGACAGAGACGTCTGCACTCTCTCAAGGCTAGCGAGGAGAAGAAAAAAAAACTCCCAGACTTCTTTCACCCCACACACTTCCTCCAGCGGGACCCCAAGGCATTCCCAGGCCAGCTGAGAGACATAGTCTCTCCTGCTTTCAACTTCCATCCAGATCTCCCTGCACCAGCCCCTATGGATCTCCTGCGGGTGGTGGGTCCACAAGAGGACGGCCCCATGTCGCTCCTTCGAGTCCGAGAAACGTAACTGGCCTTGTTATGTTTTTCATCATAGGAGCTTTTGAACCACTCTTAGTCTGACCCGTCCCCCAGGACCTGTTTTTCCTTGGGTGACCCTACCAGGGACATGAAGCCCCTAACAACATAGCTCCTGGGATCATTCGGGCACTCAAACCCCTCCACCACGTTAAGGCATAGCGGTTCAAGGAGGGGATGTTTTTTTTATTATTTGTAATGTTGTAATTAACAGAGTTTTTCCTGTTGTCAATCTATCTGAACCAGTGAGATCGAAGAAAACTTTACAAATATTCTAAAATGAAACATGTCACTGTTACAAAACGTCTCCGGGCATAAGCAGCTGTGTGTTCTATTCACTCAGAGGTCATTTATGTCACAGTTTTGTCTATTGTTTACATGTTTATCCCCAGTCCAGCTCCATTTCTCAGTTTGATCCCGTCCATTTTTTGCCTTTTCCCTGTTTTTCCTGCAGCTGCCACTCATTCCCTAATCATCCCAGGGTTGTCTATATATGCTCCCTTTGCCCGGTCATGTCTTGCTAGATTCTTGACCAGTCAAGAAACACTCCAACTCTGTGGCCGTTTCCCAATTCAGCGACGGCACGCTTGTGAGTGTGCACTTGGTCTGTCGTCGAGACAGCGCACACTCGCTCTGTCCTTAGTGCACTACATTTCTCACATGGCCATCTGCCAAATGGAACAGCTCCCGCCTCAGCTCAATGAGCCGGGTGGTCTGCTCCTTGTTCCCTAAAGACAAAAATATTATACTATTGCGACTAGGAATACTTGGAATTGGGACATGGCCAATGTTCCCCCTAATTTTTAATGTGTCTGAGCAAACACACTAACTCCACATCCGAAATGAACCCCCCGCGCGGCTCGCACTTTGCAGATATAAAAAAAAATGACCCCGCGGCTGAATAAAAAGCTCTTTCATCCCTGATTTACAGTGCGCTGCATAGGTTTTCTTGTGCGCTGAGAATGTGCGAACAGTGCGCAGCTTAGAGTAAACGCTGGACATGGCGATACTGTAGAATATCCAGCATTACAACAGGAAATATAGAAGTGTAAGGGGAAAAGCATGTGAACGGTAATACAGGTGCCGTGATCTATGCCGTTACGGCTCCCGTCACACATGTTTAGCGTAGTTTATGAAGAGTTTCATGTAGCATAGTTGTAGGTGAGGTGAACCAGTACGTATATTTTATAGTGACGTCGCAACTGTCACATGTGGATGTCGCTGGCGAGTCGGTCTTTGTAGTCATATATCCTCCCGCGCTGTGCATGCTGGGGCTTTTAAGTGTGCGAAGCGTGCATTTTCGCACGCTTGGTCCACGCCCCGATTTCCATGGAAACGACGGCGCCGTTCAGGGCTCGTCTCGCCGGTGCAGGGGGAAAAAAACGAATGGAACGACACTTGTCGCGCCGGATATGACGCATATCCCGTTCCAAGGACGCTCACAAGTGTGCCGTCGGTGAATTGGGAAACGGCCCATATCTGAACTAATCCTGTTGTTGCAATTGAGCATTGTGTTCCTGAATTATTCCCTGTTCGGGCCTGTTTTTGTGTTTATACTAGTGATGGGATTGACACATTACACAAACTGTGTTGACACTGTGTTGGTCACTCAATAGTGACCTCTGCAGTAGTTCTAAAATCATTGCATGTAAACAAAATGAAAATAAGATGGAAAAGCTTATATGCTGCAAACCCAACATCAGCCTGTGAAATAATATTTAATCTTTATTTAATTGCTAGTCTTTTACTTAAAATATGATCTCATCATTGTATAATTCCATGTGCTTCATTTGTAAGATGAGCTCTGTGGATCAGACACTTCACCTACAATAAAATAAAAAGTTAATTTATCTGAACAATTCAAACCCCTTACCAGAAAAGAGTAGAAACATATTCAGGCATCTGTTCCGGATGCTTCCTGGACGCCTCCCTCGGGAGGTGTTTTGGGCATGTCCCACTCGGAGGAGGCCCCGTGGAAGACCTTGGACACGCTGGAGGGACTGTCTCTCGGCTGGCCTTGGGGTCCCCCTGGAGGAGCAGGAGGAAGTGTCTGGGGTGAAGGAAGTCTGGGAGTCCCTGCTTAGACTGTTGCCCCCGTGACCTGGTCCCGGATAAGTGGAAGAAAATGGATGGATGAATATTTAATTAAAAAACTAACAGTAAACCATGCCCAAAGGAGAAAGATTTACCTTACTTGGCATCAAAAGATTAAAATTATTCCAGACTGGGGAAAACTTCCTGGAACGACCCATAAAGTCAGAAGTGGAAGCAAAGCAAAAATCCAACAGCAACAGTTCTGTCTCATCCAACAAATCTGCAATATGCCAATACAGTTTATTTCCTTATAAACACAATTTGGTGTGGCACATCCTAACGACACACTTCCTGTATCGGTCACATGATTTTTTTTATTTTTATTTTTTCTTGTGCGCACCGATACGGGGTTTCACTCTGACGCACCAGTGTTTGTTCAACCCATCACTAGTTTATACCCAGCTTGTTTCCTATTAGAGAATTCCCATGTAGGATATTTTAGTTACTTTATTTATAGAGCACCTTTCACAGATTTAAAAAAAAATAATAATAAAAAAAGTGCTTTACAGAGTTCAATAAACATGTACAAGAACAGGTGAATTGGACACAAACTGGTCTAAATAGTGTCTTGAGCTGCTTTTTTAAGAGTCTATAGAGCAGGCATGGGCAAACTGTTCCACAAAGGGCCAGTGTGGCTGCAGGTTTCTGTTCCAACCAGCTAAGAGCACACCTTCAACTGTTTGAAGACTGAGATCAGTTCATTTTGCGGAACAGTTTGCCCATGCCTGCAATAGAGCGTGCCTCATGGAGGGCTAGGGGCAGGGCATTCCATAACTCCTTTACAAAGCATTATTCATTCACTCCACACTCAGTAGTGGTCAGCTACTCTTGTACACTCACACAACACGTTCTTACGAGGCAAAATGACTGAAGTGTCTTTTCTAAGGACGTGACAGTTTTTGCGACTGGCGCCCCACTGCGGCACCTGATTTTTTTAAATTTTTTACCGATCCAAGTACTAACCAGGCCCGACCTTGCTTAGCTTCAGAGATCTGATGGGATCGATTAGATTAGATTAGGCTTAAGCCTTTATTGGTCTCACACACAATGACACACAGTGACACACGGGAGAAATTTGACTTCTGCATTTGACCCATCCTTTTCAGGAGCAGTGAGCAGCCATCTTTCGATCTTTGACAAGCCGGTATAGGCATGGGTATGAACATGAGCCTCCGTAGCACTACCATTCACTTAGGCACATGGTGGAGGAAGTGTCCTGCTCAAGATGCTGAGATGGAAATACCGACTTGCAAACGCCTGTTGATTGACGTTAGGCTTCTTTCAACTTAATACAGGGATGAAAGAGTTCCGTATTTTAGCGGATCTCCGCTTTTTTTTCAGCCGCAGGGTAATTTTTTTTTTTTTTAATATATATATATATATATATATATATATATATATATATGTGTGTGTGTGTGTGTATATATATATATATGTGTGTGTGTGTGTGTATATATATATATATATGTGTGTGTGTGTGTATATATATATATATGTGTGTGTGTGTATATATGTGTATATGTGTGTGTGTGTGTATATATGTGTATATGTGTGTGTGTGTGTGTGTATATATTTGTGTGTGTGTGTGTATATATATATATGTGTGTGTGTGTATATATATATATATATGTGTGTGTGTGTGTGTGTATATATGTGTATCTATGTATATATATATATATATATGTGTGTGTGCGTGTGTGTGTGTATATATGTGTGTGTGTGTGTGTAAATATATATATATGTGTGTGTGTGTATATATATATATGTGTGTGTGTGTGTATATATATATATGTGTGTGTGTGTATATATGTGCAAATTCGTTGAAAGAGTGGGTTGGGGTGTGTGGGTGTGTTTAGGGTCGCCAACCATCCCTTGAAAAACAGAATCGTCCCGTATTCAGAACAAAAGTACGTGTATCTCGTATTAAAACTGAAACTGCGTGGATGGATGGATGGACCGCGCTCTCAACAGTGTGTACCATTGCGTGTAGACATGTTAAACTTTATAAAACATCCTATACCTCATCCTACCTGCCCGTGCCTCACTTAACGCGCCGCTCCTCGCGTTTTCATCTGCGCCTTTTAGCGCACATAAGCTCCTCCTCAATGCGGTCTGATTGGTGCAAAGCAAAAACAAATCCAATATATACTACTAGTAGGCCTACTGTTAATAAAATGTGGGGTTTTTTTTGTACTTTTATGTACAGTTTTACTTTATTGCTAACATAGCGCATAGAAATTAAAATTTCAGAAATTAAATTTTTTTTTCCAGGGGGGGGTTAGGGTGACCCGTGACTTTCCGCTTTTTTCATGATTGGCCACTTTCATCCCTGTTAATAAGCACTTTTCACAACTTTGAGACCAGAGCGGAGTTTTGCAGTGACGGTAAAGCTAACAACAACTAGCATGGTAACACACACTTTATGATTCTCAGACAATAACACACTTTATAATAAGATGCAGACAGAACAGAGTGGAAGGGACATTTTGACTTCAAGAACTACTCATACAATATTTCTGTACAGACCATTTTTGCTCAAATGCACAGAAAAGTAATGTACAGAGTCTTTGTTTAGATCCTAACGTAACCTGTATATTTAAATAAACCATTTAAGCTCCAAAATGACGCTGTAGCAGGTGGGTGAGGTGAGGTGGTCTGAGTGAAGGCTTCGTTAGGTCAGCGTCTGGAGGAGGAGCTGTAACCTGATCTCCGGCACAGCTCTGGGCTTGGGGGGCCCGCCTGGCACACACTGACACTGTACTGGCACCGGACAATCGCCCCTGACAACCAGATCAACAGGATTAGAGCACTAGAGCGCGGCACCTCCACTGGACTGCAGCAGGTCAGGTAGGAGCTGGACAATGGCTCAGAAAAGATTTTTAAATGTTTTGAATTTTAGAACAGGTAATAATAAAAAAAAAAACAAGAAGAGACACTACGGAACTTTTAATATTGGAGATATCGGCACCTGTCTTAACGTGTATATGACAGTTTCATTTCTAAGATTTTAAGTGGCTAGATTTAAATGTTTGAAGAAAATCACAAATATATAGGATGTAGCTCTGAGTTTTAAAACAGAAGCCTTCTGTCTGTCATCAATACGGAAAATGCCATCTAAAATGCAGAGAACTTTTACTGACACTTTAAAGCCTCATTTAACAAACCTAAAGGAGTAGTTATTTTTATTTATTTTCTAATCAGAACTATAACTCTTATGGTATTGCCTCTACATATGTGGAAAAACTTTTTTTTGTAAAATCTTATAATGAAATTTAGTAATTTTAACCTGTTATGTGCATTTTACAGCTTTGTCTTGAATATTCCACATTCAATGATTTGGCCAGTAACCTGATGGTGTTACATGCTTGTTTCCATGGAGACAGCTGCTCCATGGAAACAAGCATGTAACACCATCAGGTTAATGGCCAAATTTGTGGACAGGAAACTCAACACATAATCCATGTTTTTCAATGTTTGAGTAGTAAAAACACATAAGAATTAAGTTTCCATTTATACCTGGAAAAACAATAACCTCTCCATGGAGACAAGTGGGTGGTGGATCCCAGCCACTACAAGAAAAGTTACATAGAGCACTTTTAAAAATGAATTTTGGCCTTGATGTGGCTACCTCCCTCTGTTTCAGGCAGGATGGAGGGGACATGTGGGACAGGGGGGGTGTCTTGACATTTTTGTCTGGTTGTAGGAAGTTGTTGTCTAATGCAGGTGGCACTTACGAGACAGTGTGGGTAAGGAAGACAAAGGCTGCGTCCCATTACTCTGTCTTACCCCTTCCCCTTTATCTACGTCTTTGTCTTGCCCCTCCATACCGAGCTGAGAGGGCCAGGGGTACAAATGTTCCCCTAAGAAGTGGGACGCCACTCGATTACTGTTTGCGTCATCATCCCTTGCCTACCTGGCTGCTACGTCTACAGAGGCGACAATTGACGCAATCAAACGTACATCTCAAGGATCACCGGGTACCTCAGCTCGACAAAACTAGCTTATTTATGCATGAAAGTTTGAAAATGATAACGTCGGCTAAACAGACATCACTATTTAAAACCGCAGCAACCGTTCACTAAAGGTAACGTAGAACATAAGCGTCATAATTGTAAACCTGCTAAACTGTTAATCGATAATTACAACTGCTGAATACATTTATGAGACTCCTTGGCTGGATGTGACGCTGCCATCCTGGTCCCAAAACCTGCCTGAGCTTGTAGGCGTACCCCTTCGTTCCAAGTCTGGTCGAGAACTTACTTCGTTTCAAGGGGTATGTAGCCTCAGGTCGTGGCCCAAGCCCTTGATCAAAATTAGAATCGGGACACCCCTTGCCCTCACATGAACGTGCAAAACCAAGGGGTAGGACAGAGGAATGGGACGCAGCCTAAATGGAAAGGGGTGTTAAATGCAGGTTTGACAGGTGACATTGGAGACAGAGGTGACTTGACTCTCAGTGTGTTTCAGAATGTCCTCTTCACAAGGTTAAGCTCTTGTTTTCTGGCATGAGAGATGACAGCTTAGACAGAAGGGACGGGTGTGACAGTTGGTTGGACGGACGAGGTGACCCGACTTTGTGTGTGTTACAGAATGTCCTCCTCACAGGGCTGCGCTCCTCTCTTTCTGCTGCTGTCGGTGTCAGCCGTGTTACTGCTGCTCTGTTACACTCCAGGTACTGTTCCATTCTCTTGAGTCCTCCAGGTGAGGGCCTTAGAGCGTTCACTGTCCATATGTGCCAGGAAGAAACATCTAAACACGGATTAGAATCGGCACATTTTGGCTCATGCTCTTGTGTCGACTCAAACCTAACCTGTTTTCCTGAGGGGTATTCCACGAACGCGGCTAAGCGCAAAGTCCGGCTTTATTCGACAGTCCGCGCTAGTTTTAGTGAGTTCAGTTCCATGACTTTCGCTAACCTTAGTCCCCGCTGAGTTATTGGGGCAACAGTCGTCGGAGCTAGCCTGGTCCGGGGCAGACTAAAGATGTGGTTTAAACAAGCCGTGCCGCAGAGAATGCGCACCAGAAGTAAACAGTGTCAAAACAGTTCCGCACACCTCCCACATGACTGTTGTCCGAAAACAATATCAGCAAAAAAAAAAATTACCTCACGTTCTTGGTCAGTTTTGACAAATTTCCAGTAATTTAAAGATATTCTTTTGAACCACTGTCTTCATGACATTATCAGAAGAATTCCAGAGCTGTCACAGAAAGATTTTGGTCGAGTGGTTAAGTACTGCGTCTTTCACTGACGTATTCACGCGCAAGTCAATTTTGTTGTTTTTTCACAAATTTACATTTGCCACGGTCTTGGCTTGACACCGATGGTGAAAACATACTTAAAAAAACAACATTCAGCACTGTTATAGGATTTAACTTGCGTGTTTAAGCGCTCGGCGACCTTCTGCCATGCTATGTCTCTCGCCTTGGTTATTGCAAATATGTTGAGTTCCAAAAGCAACTTTTTGTTCTGATGCGCTGAAATAATCGGCCCGAATCTTCGACATGATCGCGTTTTCGACAATCGCTTGTTCTGGGCTTCTTGCGTTCACCGTGCACGCGTCTAGGCCAGGCCAGGACAGGATAGGCGCGGCTGGAGTTGGCGCGGCTGTCGCGCAGCTCAAATGCGTTCAGGTTTTAGTACAAGTTGCCGCTACTTCAGGCGAGGCTTTACCACTTAGGCGCTGCTATGTTTAGCAACGTTCGTGGAATACCCCCCTGGTCTTTTCATGGTGTTCTCCTGATGTGTTCCAGGAAAGAAGTCTATGGAGATGTGGAGACAGCGGAGAGACGACCCGGAGTATACAGGTAAACACTTCTCACAAGAAACCTCCTTCTGGTCTGGAGAAGGATCTGGCTGGGTTGACCTGACCTGACCAAGATCCTATCTCGGATCTAGGCTCTGTTACAATCAGATCCATGAATCTGTCTGAAGTCCTGTATGGTAATAATCCAATGCTGTTTTGTGGTGCGCAGGAGCAAGGAGTGAGGAGCAAAGGGCGCAAGAAGACCACGACTCCACAGGTAAAACTCACCGCACACAACCCGGTATCCAAAGTCCATTCAGCATTTAAAGCAGGGGTCTCCAACCTGTACTTTGGGAGCCGCCAGTAGCTCTCCACCCCCTTCCAAGTAGCTCACCAGGGGTTTCAGAATTATACCATTGTGCTGAATAATAAAAATATAATTGCATGCTTGAAGCCCAACTTTGTGCACTAATAAAAAGACAATTGTTTGTTTTTATAGGCAACTAACTGTACCCCAAGGCTTGCCCTCGTTCTTATAATCCTCAATTTCTTGCAACTGTTAAAATGGCATTTTTGTTTTGTAAAGGTAGCATTGGAGGAAAAAGGTTGGAAAGCCCTGATTTTAAAGGAACTGTAATTAACTTGATTTAACTTTGTCCCCCGGTAAGAGGTAAACATGTTCAAATTAAATTACTCTTAATTACAAAAACCACCGGTGTCCCATTTATTTTGTATTTTTGCTTCTCAAAATGATTATCCATTCAGAATGAGACGTTTGGGTTGCCAGTTTTGAAATTAAACTATAAGGAAGTGGACAAACTGAATGTGGTGTCATCCACTGCGTTCATCTCCAGCCAAATTTAAGCTTATCAAGATTATCTTAGCAGCTATAGGGGAGAATTTGGAACCAAGACTCGTATTCGGAAATCCAAGCGAGTATCATAGCAACTAAAGAGCCAATCAAGAGTGAGGATGTTGAAGGTAACGCTTTCTGTGTGAATTGGTGAGTTGATGAAGCCACCTCACGTCCATGCTCAGTCTATCACTGCGTGCATATGGTAGGCTCGGATTGGATTTCTCCAAATCTGATCCCGTTACTCGGCGGGTGGTCTGTCCTTAGATCCCAGTGCACATGAAACTCGTGTAATCGGCTAATGGTCAGTGACCTGGCCGGCTCCGCTACGCTATGTGGCGCTGTGGTCCAACTACTTCCAGGTGATGGCTACTCAATAAAAACACAACAAACGATGTGGCGGTATACAAAGATGGCGCTCGAGGAGTTTGACGGAGCAGCATTGGTGTACAGGTTGTGCGTTCTCTCTCTGCAGCCATGATTTCGTCAGACTTTTCTGGCAAAAATCGCTACTTACAGTGCCGTGAAAAAGTATTTGCCCCCTTCCTGATTTCTGTGTTTTTTGCATATTTATCACTCAAAACATTGTCAGATCATCAAACCAATTTTAATATCACACAGAAACAACCCAAGGAAAGACAAAATTCAGTTTTTGAATGATGATTCCATTTATTAGTGCACAAAAAAAATCTAAACCTATCTGGCCCTATGTGAAAAAGTAATTGCCCCCCCTTGTTAAATCACAAACTAACTGTGACTAACCACAGTTTTGAGAAAACTTAGTTCAGTTCTACATGCCACACCCACACCTGATTGTCACCACCTGTGTTGAATCAAGAAATCACTTAAATAGTTCCTGTCAAACAAAGTGAAGTTGGCTACAACATCTCAAGAACAAACACATCATGCCACGATCCAAAGAAATTCAAGAACAAATGAGAAAAAAAGTGATAGAAGTCTATAATTCAGGAAAAGGTTACAAAGCCATTCCCAAAGCTCTGGGGCTCCAGCGAACCACTGTCAGAGCCATTATTCAAAAATGGAGGAAACTGGGAACAGTTGCAACCCTTCCCAGGAGTGGTCGACCAACTAAGATTACTCCAAGAGTGCGACGACGGCTCATTCAGGAAGTCACAAAAGAACCTAGACGCACATCGAAAGAACTACAGGCCTCGTTGGCCTCAGTTAAGGTCAGTGTTCATGACTCCACCATTAGAAAAACACTGGCCAAAAATGGCATCCATGGAAGAGTTCCCAGGAGAAAACCACTGCTTTCACAAAAGAACACAAAGGCTCGTCTCACCTTTGCCAAAAAGCACCTTGATGACCCTCAAGACTTTTGGAGAAACATTTTGTGGACCGATGAGTCTAAAATTGAACTTTTTGGAAGGTCTGCAGCCCGTTTCATCTGGCGTAAAAATGGCACAGCATTTGATAAAAAGAACATGGTGCCCACAGTAAAGCATGGTGGTGGCAGTGTGATGGTCTGGGCCTGCTTTGCTGCCTCAGGACCAGGACAACTTGCTGTGATTGACGGAAAAATGAATTCTGCTGTTTACCAGAAGATCCTGAAGGAGAATGTCCGGCCATCAGTTCGTGCCCTCAAACTCAAGCGCTCTTGGATCATGCAACAGGACAATGATCCAAAACACACCAGCAAGTCCACCTCTGAATGGCTCAAAGAAAACAAAATTAAGGTTTTGGAGTGGCCAAGTCAAAGTCCGGATTTAAATCCGATTGAGATGCTGTGGTGTGACCTTAAACGGGCAGTTCATACAAGAAAACCCTCCAATATGGCAGAATTGAAACAATTCTGCATAGAAGAGTGGGCCAAAATCCCTCCCCAGCGGTGTGAAAGACTCATCACCAATTATCGCAAACGTTTGGTTACAGTTATTGCTGTCAAAGGAGGCTCAACTGGCTATTAGATTAAGGGGGCAATTACTTTTTCACATAGGGCCAGATAGGTTTAGATTTTTTTTGTGCACTAATAAATGGAATCATCATTCAAAAACTGAATTTTGTCTTTCCTTGGGTTGTTTCTGTGTGATATTAAAATTGGTTTGATGATCTGACAATGTTTTGAGTGATAAATATGCAAAAAACACAGAAATCAGGAAGGGGGCAAATACTTTTTCACGGCACTGTATGACGGCGTCAGCGCCTCCTGCCACTTCTGGGTGAAATCCCTGGCGAAAATTCCCGCGCATGCGCAGTACGCCAATCCGATATCGTGCACAAGGCAGCACCAAGCGGATTACTATAGGCCTAAGCCAGGGGTTCGGCAAACCAATCCCTATAATAGAGCTGGGCGGTATGACCAAAAATTCACATCACGGTATTTTTCAACATTTTATCGGTATCACGGTATTTGACGTTTTTTTTTTTTTTTTTTCATGCATGAATAGGTGTTAACCCCATTTCCTTTAGAGAATAATTAGTGCAGTAAATTGGCTTAGAATGACCAGACTAGTATTAACCCAAGTTTTAAATGGTCCCACAAAATTCTGCTGTTCACAAAGGTGACAGTGTGGCACTCATAACTGTAATGAGAAGAAATCAGACTGCATGACTGTTGCAATCAAAATATGGAAAGCTTTATTGTGCAAGTTTTGTAACTTTAAAACATATTTAAGTTGGCTACAATGTTAAAAAAAAAAAAAAAAACCTAGTGCTTACCAATGGCTATGTGAAGCCTGTGACCGAAGCACTGGAGTCTTGTCCAATTATTCAGCTCGACAGCCTTAATGATGTTGGCTCCACTGTCTGTTGTGATGGCCACTAGTCTGTGCTCCGATAGCCCCCAGGAATCAAGTGCCTCTTGCAAGCCTGCTGCTAGAAACTCGCCAGTGTGATCATTGGGGAAAAAGCTTGTTTGCAGACAATGACTTTGTAACACCCAGTCGTCACTTATAAAGTGAACAGTGAGGCTTAGGTATGGCTCCATGCTGCGACTAGTCCATAAATCAGTTGTTGCTGAGAAGTGGCGAACGGTAGCCAAGTCTGCTTCCATCTTGGCTCTGTGCTTTCGGTACAAGTTAGGGATTGCTGTTCGGCTGAAGTAATTTCGACTTGGTAACGTATATCTGGGATCCAGAGCTTTAATCATCTGCTTGAAGCCACTTTTCTCAACAGTACTAAGTGGTACCATGTCTTTGGCTATGTGAACACTAATAGCGTTTGTAATATCAATCCACCGTTTGCTTTTATTGTCGTAGGCGCTACCCTTAGCAAACGCATCTTTGAGTGCCAGCTGTTTCGCGTTTTGTGCTGCAGTGCCAACTTTAATGCTACCCGCAGACGTGGAAGAGGCAGCAGGTCTTAGTTTCATGCATTCTTCATATTCGAGTAAATGATTGTGACGGAGGTGGTGAAGCAAATTGCTCGTGTTGCCTCCTGCGGCTACCACTTTAGCCCGACAACTCTTACAAAATATTGTTTGATCGGCGTCAGATATTTTGAACCCGAAGTACCTCCAAACAATGGACACGGCTCCTCTTTTCGGTACAAGTTCCTCTGATTGAGTAACATGCATGGTCAACGCTGAACACACACTGCTTTCACCGCTCTCATGCAGCCACATGCAGTTTGTTTGGTACCACTGCGAAACAGTCCCCCCTCAAACAATATCTCGTTGCGCGACGTTCCGCGTTCCCGACGTTCTGTACGGACACACTCACCGGTACTGTGGTAAATTAAAAATTCTTACCGTTAAAAAAAAAATCCACCGGTATTCGGTGTGCACCGGTATATCGCCCAGCCCTACCCTATACGATCCTTATCAATACAATCCCAATCCATTTGCAATCGGACCACACTCGTTCATGTGCACGCAGTGTATGTTTCCAACGTGATGGCTAGCTGGCTTATCCATTTATATATACAATCTGTCTGAAATCCGGATTGACCCTAAAAATACTCTCTCTGATCTGAACGGTCACTACCTAAACCCCAGCACCTGCAGCCAGTCAGGAGTCGGTGCTAATGCAGCTTCTGCAGCTCAGGGAGGGAATTCTGGAGATTCTGAGCTTCACATGAAGCGTGTCCTCAAACTGAGAATGACACAAACTTGAATGTCTCTTTCTGCAGGTTCAGTTGTGGTTTTAGTAGCTTCTTTAAATCCATCTGGCTACATACAGTTATACAAAATATAAGACTTTTACACTATAAATGTATCCCAGGTTCTTTTGAGGGTCAGTTTAGTTATGATATAACCAGGGTTTAACATACTCTTGTGTAGCTGAGTTTTGGTTCAGTTCTGCTTCAGGTCCCAGTTCAGACCTGGTTCCCACCTGGTCAGTGGTGAAAGTCTTCATTTCTTACAGGTGCTATAATGTCCAGTGCATCACTTTACCATTCAAAAAAAACCACTCGTTCTACCCGGGTTTTACATCTTTTTCATAGATGAATATCTTTTTTAATATACTTATTTCATATTTTTTTTAGTCAGCATAAACCCTCTCTTACAGGTGCAGGCAGCGCGCCGGCCTTAAATCTTCTACCAGTGCGCAGCACCGCCTCGCAATGGTTTAGGCTACTTTCACGGCTACAGTCAGATAAGTTTTGACAATCCTTGCTTAACAGACTGCAGATATCTCTGCATGAGAGTTTCGGGTAGCTTTCAGTTATTCTCGAATGGCATAGTGTGGTTTGTGTTTTCTACTTAAATTGCGCACCTTACTTTTTTTCACATGTGGGTTTTGGCCACCATTATCCATATTCTCTTAGCGGTGCTGCGTTCCGGTGCGCACCACTTTACTTTCACCACTGCACCTGGTTCAGACCTGGTTCCCACCTGGTTTCGACTTGGTCCAGACCCGGTTCACACCTGGTTCAGAGCTGGTTGTCTCGGTTCACACCTGGTTCAGACCCAGTTCAAACGTAGTTCAGTCCTGTATCTGTGAGCAGGTCTTAATCATAGTGCAGAGTCTTAAACACATGCTGTCCCAGCGTATGACCCTGAGTTAAAGACGCCCTCTGGGACATTGTGTCTTCATAAAGCTCACATAGATCTTTCGCTTATCGATCAGGCACAGTGTATTGACCTAATATGGTCGTGTGCAGCCTCAGCCTCCTCTACTGGGACCCATCACTCGCAAGGATCATCACGACCTCATCATGGTTAGAATGTGGAAGGCAGGGGAAGGAGTTCGTCCAGGTTTAAACCAGGTTTAGTCTGGGTTTAGACCTGAACTAGAACCTTATCAGATGTGGTCTTGGGATTAGTCCTTGTTAGGTTCTGGGAGTAAATTTCTAACATCACCTTGGTAGTTCTGGGTTAGTCCTGGTATAATCCTGGTTTAGAACAGGTAATATTCTGGTATAATCCTGGTATAGTCCTCATAATCCTGGTTTAGTCCCATTTTGCTCCTGGTTTAGGGCTGGAATATTTTGTTAAATCCTCGTTTAGATCTTGTTTAGTAGTTCTGCTTAAGTTTTATGGTTTTTAGTTCAGATTTAGTCCAGTTTTAGTGCAGATTTAGTTCAAGGTTAGACCAAGTTTAGTCCCAGCTCCATCGGTGGTGATGTGATCTTGCAGAACAGTAAATCCTGATATTTCTAATTTAGTACTTGTTTAGTCCTTATGGTCTGGTTCAGTTCTGGGTTAGACCTGATTTAGTTCCAGCCTTTACTACAGGGACCCATCAAGTAGAATGTGAGGCAGGTTTAGCCCTGGTTTAGTCTTGGCTGAGTCGTGGGTAAGTCCTGATCTAGTTTCAACCTTTACTTCAGGGACCCATCATGTGCAGAATGTAAGTCATATTAAAGGTTTAGTCCTGGTTTAGTCTTGGTTTAGTCTAGGATCAGTCCTTCTTTATTTAGTCCTAGTTCAGTCCTGATCTAGTCTCAGGTTGAGACTCTTAGCCTTACTGCAGGAACCATCATGCAGAATGTCAGTCATTAAAGGTTTAGTCTTGGATCAGTCTTGGTTTAGTCCTGGTTCAGTCCCAGCCTTACTGCAGGGACCATCATGCAGAATGCGAGTCATTAAAAGTTTAGTCCTGGTTTAGTCTTGGTTTAGTCTAGGATCAGTCTTGGTTTAGTCCTGGTTCAGTCCTGATCTAGTCCCAGCCTTACTACAGGGACCATCATGCAGAATGCGAGTCATTAAACGTTTAGTCCTGGTTTAGTCTTGGTTTAGTCTTGGATCAGTCTTGGTTTAGTCGTTCTTTAGTACTGGTTCAGTCCTTACTGCAGGGACCATCATGCAGAATGTGAGGCAGATTAAGGGCTAACTGTGGCACTCCATTTCCCAGAATTCCCAGCGGAGCACTTGGACCCTGCAGCCATTGACCTGACTCCACTGGTCAATACTCTCATAAACTCCAGCCAATCAGGTGCGCCGTTCTTCACTCCCCTCCGGTCTCTCTTCTTCTGCTGCTCATTTTCATTCTTTCAACCGATTAAGTCATCTGTCTCCAGCTTCGCTCATAATTGTATGACTATAAATCAATATCTGAAGGATATTTAAGCCTGATTGTTGGTCCAGTTAGTCCGGGTTAAATACTTTACAATAAATCCATAGAAAAGTGATTTCTTCAAGGCCCTATATTGGGTAAAATGGACTCTTGTGAGCTTTAAATCATGTTAAAATGTTGTTTCCTCCCCAAAAACAGACCTGGAGTTGTGTTTTGTTTCATTCACACATTTGACTAACCCTTTATTAGTCTGTCCACATCTCCAGAGCTCAAAATACACAAATGTTCCACCTTTTTCAGAGTTTTCTTTTGCACCTGACAGTTTCTTCCTCAGAGTGGTCACACGATGTTACTGTGACGTGTCCGGTCAGCGGATTTAAACAGGTTTTGGCGCCGTCTTCCTACCGGCGGAGGCAGGACAACAGCGCCATCTGCAGTCCCACTACCAAGACTGCAGTATCAGGATGGCCTCTGATGTGGTACAGAAGTAAGATACAGCTCTGGAAAAAAATAAGACCACTGCAAAATCTTTTTTTTTTCTGATTTTACTTATACTATCATACTTATAGGTATGTGTTTGGACAAAAGGAACAGTTTTGTTTGAGTCTATAAACGACTGACAACATTTCCCCCAAATTCCAAATAAAAAATATTGTTTAGAGCATTTATTTGCAGAAAATGACAAATGGTCAAAATAACAAAAGATCCATGTTTTCAGACCTCAAACAATGCAACGAAACAAGATCAAATTCATTTTAAAACAACATAATACTAATGTTTACGCTTAAGAGTTCAGAAATCAATATTTGGTCCAATAACCCTTATTTTTAATCACAGCTTTCATGCGTCTTGGCATGCTCTCCACAAGTCTTTCACATTGTTCTTGGGTCCTAGTTCAGACCTGGTTTAGTCAAATTTTTAACCTGGTTTAGCCCTGGTTCAGTCCAAGTTTAGGTCTGGTTTAATCTTAGTTTAGACCTGGTTTAGTCCTGATTCAGACCTGGTTTAGTCCTAGTTTTAGACCTGGTTTAGTCCTAGTTTAGACCTGGTGTAGTCCTGGTTCAGACCTGGTTTAGTCAAATTTTTAACCTGGTTTAGCCCTGGTTCAGTCCAAGTTTAGGTCTGGTTTAATCTTAGTTTAGACCTGGTTTAGTCCTAGTTTTAGACCTGGTTTAGTCCTAGTTTTAGACCTGGTTTAGTCTTGGTTCAGACCTGGTTTAGTCCCAGTCTTTCACATTGTTCTTGGGTGACTTTATTCCACTCCTGGTGCAAGAGCTGAAGTAGCTCAGCTTTGTGTTTGTGTTGGAATTCAACAGACGCTGGAATGGAATGGCTGTCATACATGTAGAGATGCTGATTTCAGGGGGAAAAAAAATCCAGTGGTCTCTTATTTTTTTCCAGAGCTGTATGACATTACATTTATGCTCCAGTTCTGTTTTTATTTTTTGGTGGACGAGTAATTGAGTTTTCTGTACAGTTTCGCTGGTGTGTTGATATTGCATTTTCTCATTGCCTATATGCCCCTGATGTATGGTAATGTTATCATGCCTGTGTTCTTTTTTTCAGTTTTATTTTTGTTTTTCTGGATCTGTTTTTCTTTCTTTCTAACCTGTTGTTTTCCTTTGTTACCCATTTTGGGTGCTGGCACTGCTTCAGAGCATTGTGAATGTGTCTGTGCTGCTTTTGCTTGTCTTGTTCATCTGTTTTAATGTTGGTTCTGTCAAATAATGTTCTTACAATGGAGAGTTTGTGGGATGTTCCGATGTCCATAAGAGGTACTGTCAGTGTGAGTTGATTTTATTTTGGGTAAAGTCCATAACAATAAAGCCTGAATTGTAATTCTGGTTTTATCCAGATTTAAACTGGATTATGCATTTACCTCCAGGTTTCTTGTCTCTTTTCTGCCGTCTTCTAACTGCTGCTCACTTTGCATGATCCGGACAATAATGAAGCCTACAGGTCTCCATGAACATGTCCCACAGTATGGCATTAAACATATCTATTATTTAATCAATTCACATTGTTTTTGCTGCTAAAAATGACCTTTAAAAATGTGTGTGGTTGCCTCTCCGCATATTAGACTTTCCCTATAGTGTCACTCACTTGTCTCAGTGGAGATGACCTTAACGGATTACTCAAACACGTGTGAATGAAACAAAACACAACTCCAGGTCTGTTTTTGAGGAAGTAACAACATTCTAACATGTCTTAAATCTTTGAGTCAGTTTTGCGTAATGTGGGATCTTTTTAATCCTGAATTTGACCTGCCATCGCACACAAGAATTGGTCAGGATTGGTTTCATTGCCACATATACTGTAAATGCATAAATGAATGGAGAATAAAATTTGAAAGTTTCTCGTCCCTCTCTAACCTGTGTGTTTGTCCAGGCTCGTCTCAGCTCTTCTCTCTGCTCAGCGTGACCTCGTACAGCTCCATGGCCCTGCACAAACTCACCCTGCTCGTCTACAACAGTACGACTCTATACGGTTTTACCACCTCATCCTCTGGTTAAGTCTGGGCTTTAGCCATGATCTACAAACCAATAACAAGTATAAAGTTTGTTTTTGTTTTTTTGTTTTTTTATTACTGTTTTGTTTTGTGCATTCCTTTTTTATTTGGGTTCTGTCATGTTTTCTAGGAAGGACTGGTTACATTTGATGTTGCTGTTTTCTAGATTATGATATATATATATATATATATATATATATATATATATATATATATATATATATATATATATATATATATATATATATATATATATATATATATATATATATATATATATTTTTTTTTTTTTACCTACCCCCTCAAAATTATGTTCAGGAATTTTAATTATTAATTTGAAATGTATTATTTTTAATCTAAAACATCTATAGCAAATCTAATCTATAATAATCTAATAAGTATGATAATGTCAACTAATGAAATTTAAACCAATAAAATTAAATGTTATATATATATATTTATTTATTTTTAAAAAGGAAAGATAAGAATTATGCCTGATCAAAGGAATAAAAAGGAGGTCAAGAAATTATAGGTCAAATAAAATATTAAAATACTCTGAGAAAATATATAATGGACATGAAAACATGTTAGGAATGTTAGGATAAATGTATTTGTAATTAAAATAAATTTAATAAATAAATGAATAAAATAACATAAATAATAAATGCATAGTAAAATAATTTTTAATTTAATTAATTAAATGGCACAGTTGCTGTAGTAAATAACTCAAAACAAAATGTATCTTTTGGATAATTAAAAGTCCTCAAAATGACACCTGTACTCAGGAAAGCATAATATACAGTATGTAAATATATTTTTGATTCGTTTGAAAATGAGAAATGAGTGTTTAAATGGCAATCTTAAGAGAATTCCGATGTTTTTAGTTTGGCTGCAGCAGAGTCAGGCCGCCCTCTAGTGGTGCGGAGTTGGAACTGCATAGGGAGAACATCTCATTTTACTGTAACTCTGTCAAAAACATAACTCCAAGTCCTACAAATATGGAATGAAAATGTACACCACAAACTGTTATATTTAGGTAAGATAAGATTTTGTGAAAAGTAGGTAGGTTAGTGAAATTATCTACCAATGACACTATTTTTTTCTTAGATCGAGCAACTTAAGAGTTGCGTGAAAAGTCCCTCAGTCGTCCAGGTAGAATCCATGATAACAGGAGAAGTTCAATTTGTCAACTGGACAAAGTTTGTTTGGTTGAAAACGTTGCTTATATCTTATTGGTTTCCGTCTTTTGTAGACGGAAACCAATAAGATATAAGCAAGTGTCTTACCAGTATTCTTATTAGAGCTGACGAAGCCTCTCGGATGAGCGGCGAAACGTTTTCAACCAAACAAACTTTGTCCAGTTGACAAATTGAACTTCTCCTGTTATCAACTTAAGAGTTACATTCTTTAAGTGGAGGAAGACGTTCTCTTTTTACTGTTATAAATACAAACTCTTGTCCCATTGGTAAATCATTAGTTACTTGCCAAGTTAAAGCTACTCAAATCAAGATAAAATTTTCTTAATCAAATTGCCTAAATATGACTTTCAGTGTATTAATCCTCATGCGTCATGCTGGGGGGTTCTGCATCTCTGTATGGTGTAATGTTCTGCAGTTACCATGGTGACGCAATGCACATATTTGTGAGTATTGCCAAAAAATATATATATATATATAATGGGTGATTCTCCAACTTTCAAAGAATTTGTGTCCCAGGCAGAAATAAGAAAATCAAAAACACGTTTGTCACGTTTTACTCATGCAGCACTTAGCTACTAGACACAAAGACGAACTTACAAAAAAAATTATGATGGATAAATCACTATTATATAAAATATGGTTTTATATTGAGTGTTTTTGTTATATGTCCTTTGTCCCTTGTCCAGGTTTTGGACTCTCAGTCCCTCGTAAGACTGAAATTAAATTTGATTCAACAGTAACTTCACTGACAAATGGCACAAAAATTCCTTATTTTAATGAAAAATATGTGTTTGAAAGATATTAGTAGTTTGTTTGTTTTTTTCATAAAAAGAACACCTGTCACTAGGGGTCACTCATTTCCACCACCACAAAATGTAACTTAACTTGTTTTTAAACCTTTGTCTACTTGAACCACATCAGTTGTGATGCTAGTCTGGCTAACACCTGACCATATCACAAGTGAGAGATGGGTCTGGGAACTCGCTTCGAAAAATCCCGTAGCGGAGGTGTGGTTAGCGATTGCCAACGGCCATTTATTGGGCGTTATGAATGTCTATCATTGAGCGTATACGTAAGTCCACAGCCAATCATGTCAGTTGTCAGTTCAAACTACAAGCTTCCATTTGTCATGTGGTACGCGTCACCGTCTTTCCACCCCTCCCCGCTCTCTGATTGGGGCCCTAAATCTGGGACTCTCGCTTGGACGAGTTTCCAGGCCGCCTTCCAGTTCGAAACGAACGGAAGCGGCCTGGGAATTCCCAGGCTATTGTGATGTGACAGGAGCTCATGTTAGCATAGCAGCGTTAGCTCCATGGAAGGAAGGGAAACAAGAACAAGGTCAAGTTTTGCAAAACCAAGAGTAGGTTTATTGGTCGTCATTTCCAAACACCTCATATTTCCTTTAAATGTACAAATAATGAGAAAAATACCATTTTATATTGTGTATTTTGAGTAAATATTATACTAAGTCTAAAACAGAGATTAGCATGCTAATATGTCATGAGATTTTAAAAGAAATGCTAAACATAGTCATTTCCACAACAGTCATTTCCAAAACTTTATTTACTGTTATTGTTTATTATTTAATATTTATGTAATTTCATTAAAACCACTATCAGTTAATGTTTCTACACATTGTGATGAAGTAGAACAAATGAAAATATTTCTAAAAATATGTGTTGGATTTTCTGAAAAATATCATGACCAAATTTGACTGTAGTTTGAGAATCACCTTTATAAAACGCAAGGAAAAAATACAAAATGGATTGAAAAAGCACATTTGCAGGAGAATGTGATCACAAGCGTTCATGGTCCAGTTTAGGAGTTTGTCGTTGTCGCCTTTTTGTAGAAAACCAAACTAAAAACTATTTGGATTGTAAATGGTCACGTTATTAGGGAGGGGCTTGTTTAACAGCACAAATCAGCTGTTCCAGCCAAGTCAGTTCTTTATGGTCAGACTGATTGATTAAAGGTATCAATAAGTGAGTAAACAAAATGAATCTAATGAAAATGACTCTTGTACATGTATTGTCCTTTTTTAAATATGGGTTTGTTTTTTCAGTTTCCAGTATTAAAACCATAGAGAGCAGCATGTTCAGGAGACGCTTCTGTTACTGTGTGACCAATGAGACCAACGACCTCACCGGTACGCTCACACTCGACACGCACGTACACGCACACAACTTGTTTATTGCCTTGTTTATAAGATGTACAGCTCTGGAAAAAAAATAAGAGACCGCTGCATTTTTTTCCTGAAATCAGCATCTCTACATGTATTACAGCCATTCCATCCCAGCCAGGGTTGGGAGGGTTACTTTAGAAATGTAATCCGGTACAGTTACTAGTTACTCCTTAAAATATGTATTCAGTAACGTAATCCCGGTACTATAATATTAAAGTAATGTAACTTGATTACTTTCAGTTACTTTTGGATTACTTTAACACCAAATATCCTATAACAACAAGAAAACAAGAAAATTACAATACAATACAAGTACAGTTCTATGTGTAGTTTTAACAACTGCTATCACTATAAGCCAAGTCACTAGTAAACAAGGTCACTCACTAAACCAAACACCTAAACACCTATGACTTCAACGAAATTATATTTTCAGTCAAGTTTTAGTTTTACGGGACAGTCATCTTGCCCGATCTCCGCAGCTGGACAGGATGTTCGTCCAGCTTGCGTGCTGGCCTACATCTAACGACAGCTTTGCTCGGAATTGTCTAAAGGGTCTTCATGGATCAGTTAACATGACTATGTTGCCTAGATAATGTTTAAATATTGTAATATCGTTCTACAAATGCACAAAGTGTACTTGTGACCGCAAACGTTAGCTAGCTTGCTAATAGTTTGCTAGTTGATAGCTAACTCGAAACTGGCTCCTACCAATGAATCAAGACAAAGAAATGACTCATCTTCACACATAACATGACTGAAGCAGGACATTTAGGGTCTGTCAGTATCAAAGCATTAATATTAGCGATCTTACCTGTAAATGTTTCTTGAGATTGGAAGTAGAATCATTGGACATTGACAGGTGTTTAACCGCTGGAAGGCACAATTTGCACTGCACTGTGATGTTGTTCCCTTTGTCTTCTTTAAAAATAAAATTCTCCCTAAATTTCCACCCGCTAAATGCGTTTTTTGAAACCATGCCTGCTGCAAGTTTAGTCCGTAGTGCGCGACATGCGTGAAGTTCAGTGCGAGCCGCTGCAAGTGTATTCCACAGAGCGCGCGCGGCGAGAGTCTGTACGTTCTGTTTTCCGACCTCCGGCTTTAAATGAAAAAATGAAATAACATAAAATGCTTTCAAATTGTAATCCTAAATAATCCCCATTTTCATTAAATAATCTGTAATCTGATTACGTCTCTTTCTTTGTAACTGTAGGGGAATACAGTTACCTTTTTTTGTATCCTTTTACTTAACGCCGTTCCATGTAATCCGTTACTCCCCAAGCCTGATCCCAGCATCTGTTGAATTCCAACACAAACACAAAGCTGAGCTACTTCAGTTCTTGCACCAGGAGTGGAATAAAGTCACCCAAGAACAACGTGAAAGACTTGTGGAGAGCATGCCAATACGCATGAAAGCTGTGATTAAAAATAAGGGTTATTGCACCAAATATTTCATTTCATTTATTTATTCATTTTGAGCAGGTCAACACAAGGAAATAAACCCCCTGTCTTCAAAAAGAACTTAAGGAAGCCAATTAATAATTTATCAGCTCAGTTGAAAGAAACACAAAAAAGGTAAATTCCATTCTTGTACAAAACCCCCCCCAAAAAAACTGCTACAGAAAAGTGCCATTTGACGATTCATTCAAACTCGTCTCTCTGTATTCAGACCAGACCATGTCTTTATACAAGAACTTAAATTTGTGAATATTTTGGTAGAACTTTTGCTGTAAATCCAGAGCATTCCACATTTTTACCCCACACACAGTCACACAGAAACTTTTACGAGTGGGTTTACGAGTGCAAAATGAAGTTTCCATAACCTCTCAAATTATAAATGTTCTCTTTAAGAGCAAAACATTTTTGCTAATTTTTTGGCAATTAAAATTAAATGCTTTAAAAAGCATAATCACGGTATAATATTTTACAAGGTCATTAAATTTGAATAACTTTGACTGAGTAAAAAGATCATGAGTGTGTTCTAAGAAGCCGACCTATGAAATATTGATTTCTGAACTCTTAAGTGTAAACATTAGTATTATGTTGTTTTAAAATGAATTTGATCTTGTTTCTTGAGGTCTGAAAACGTGCATCTTTTTTGTTATTTTGACCATTTGTCATTTTCTGCAAATAAATGCTCTAAATCAATGGTCTCAGGCACGCGGCCCGCGGGCCAACTGCGGCCCCCGGGACGATAATTTGCGGCCCTCGTCTTAATATGAAAGATTAATATAAGTGAGGCCCGCAAGTTTAATATGAATTTCATTTCTTGTGTGCGACGCAGAATGAACCAATCACGATGTGGTATATGGCTCTGGAGGGCGGGACATCGGTCGTGCGTATTTTCTCTAAATGTGGGCGGGGCTAGGGTGAGGTCCCAGTGCTTAGAGCTTTTAGTGCTTGTGTGCTTGTGTGTGCTTGTGTGTTTGGGGTTGCGGCAGGCAGACATCAGACAGGGACAGTGATTGATCCATTTCTTAGACACGAGGGAGGCAGACAGTGGTGCATTTGTGCGCGCTTTGCGCGCGCTTTTCCCCGCACGGGCGCACAGCTCCGGCGGGAGGGAGGGAGGGCGCTTCTTCCGTGAACGCATCTCCGTCCGTCTCTGACTCCATTCAGAGCCTGTCAGATCTGTGGAGAGGCGGCGGGCGGCCCTGTTCCCACAGGTGCAGATAGTGTCACGGCCTCACTCGCGCTACGTGTTGTTTGATGTGCGCGCGCGTGAGACCCGGGCGATAATCCATATATTGACTAGACCAGGACTGAACCAGGACTAAACCAGGACTGAACCAGGACTGAACCAGGACTAAACCAGGTCTAAACCAGGTCTAAACCAGGACTGAACCAGGACTAAACCAGGACTAAACCAGGACTAAACCAGGACTAAAACCAGGACTGAACCAGGACTGAACCAGGACTGAACCAGGTCTAAACCAGGTCTAAAACCAGGTCTAAAACCAGGTCTAAAACCAGGTCTAAAACCAGGTCTAAAACCAGGTCTAAAACCAGGTCTAAACCAGGTCTAAACCAGGTCTGAACCAGGTCTGAACCAGGTCTAAAACCAGGTCTAAAACCAGGTCTAAAACCAGGTCTAAACCAGGACTGAACCAGGTCTAAAACAGGACTGAACCAGGTCTAAACCAGGACTGAACCAGGACTGAACCAGGACTGAACCAGGACTAAACCAGGACTAAACCAGGACTAAACCAGGACTAAACCAGGACTAAACCAGGTCTAAAACCAGGTCTAAAACCAGGACTGAACCAGGTCTAAACCAGGACTGAACCAGGACTGAACCAGGACTGAACCAGGACTAAACCAGGACTAAACCAGGACTAAACCAGGACTGAACCAGGTCTAAAACCAGGACTGAACCAGGTCTAAAACCAGGACTGAACCAGAGAATCCATGTTTAAAACAGTTTATGTTCAATGTTCCATTTCAGGCAAAAACTGTTAATACATACATTTAAAACTGAATAAAAAATAACTCGGCAGCCAGCCAGTCAATATGCGGTTTCTTTAGTCGTCTGTATCTACTGTATGACCATTATTATTATTAAATTATTTATTACGGATTGATTTATTATTTTATCATTTTTTCATTTATTTCATTTGTATTAAAAATAAATATATTTGAGAACATTGGAATGATTTATTTGCACTTTTCTTGTGGAAATCCTGATGCGGCCCAGCCTCATTCAGATTCTACCCCATGCGGCCCCTAGGTAAATTGAGTTTGAGACCCCTGCTCTAAATGATAATATTTTTATTTGGAATTTGGGGGAAATGTTGTCAGTAGTTTATAGACTCAAACAAAAATGTTCCTTTGCCCAAACACATACCTATAAGTAGTAAAATCAGAAAAACTGATAATTTTGCAGAGGTCTTTTATTTTTTTCCAGAGCTTTAAGATGTTCACTGTGGGCCTAGGGGGCGCTGCAATTTCAAATCCTGTGTGTGCAACCTGTACATGTTAGCCGTGTCTCAATTCTCAGAGTGCACAGTTTGGAGCGTGGTTTTTAGGGTACTCAGACTGCACTCGACTGTGCATACTTGCACAGCCCTGAGTGCACTCCACAGACCGCATGGGCGTCGCCGAAATGGGACAGGTCTCGCAACTACCAGATGCAGCTGCCGACTCCATTTTCTCCCGTAGAAGAAGTAGCGCGCAGTGCATGTTGGGATATATGAGTGCGCAAATTGTGCTTTTTCACGCAGTTCGTCCACGCCCTGATTTCCATGGAAACAACTGCGGTTTTCAGACCGCGTGTTAACTGCGCATGGGACAAAAACGAAATGGGACAGCAGTTGTCGCGCCGGAAGTGACGTACATGCCCTTAAAATTACGCTCCGAACTGTGCACTCTGAGAATTGAGACACTGATATGGTTTTTGACAATAAAGCTGACTTTGAACTTTGAACAACAGATGATACTCTGAGCCCCTCTCGTTTGGGTCCATGAGCAAGGCACTTTATTCACCTGGTATTTACAGCCTGCAGTAGAAATAGTGTTTTTCTTTCAAGCATTCTGATATTCACAATAATAGTGCTGTACCTGATTTTTAAAGCTTCATGTTCAAAGTCCAAAGTTTCTCCTCAATAAGTTATGCATTCTACTCAGAAATGGTGTGAAAAGTTAATGTGTTGTGTAAGGTTCTTTATTTCCAAATGGAAGAAATCGAATATTTTATGAGTGAGAAAACTCCTGTTCCTCTGCTGCAGACTTCACGGCCATTCTGCTGGACGTGATCGGAAACTCCAGCAGCTATCTCCACGAGCTCTTCAAGTCCTCCTCCATCCTGTCCGGTCAGTCTGCACACTACACTCTGCACACTTTGCTATATTTCATACTCAGGTTCTGACCACACTGTGATTGTAGTTTCACAGAGGAACAACTCCGACTGCATCTACATCTGCGTTATGGCCGGACAGCTGGGTGAGTCCAAAGATCAGGCTGTGAGGACAGTCAGAATATGAATATTTTCAGTGACTAAAAACACATCTTGAGTTCTCCACGTGCCCATTGCTCCTGACAGGTTTGAGCAGGGCTGGACTGGGACAAAAAAACGGCCCTGGCATTTTTGGCTTAGACCAGCCCCTCATATTTAGCAGAGCACAACTGACTCATTTGTTTGTGTTCGCCGAAGCAAAGTATTTTACTATTGTTGCGTCTTGGCCAAGGGGAAACCAGGGCGCAACATTTAAAGGAAAAATCCCCAAAACCACCAGCAAACTCACGGTAACTACACATTTAATGGTTTATTTAAAATGCATTTAAAATGGGTCACCTTTTTCTGCCTCAAAATGGCAAATTTCATCGAAAAGTGAGCGATTTTCATGCCTGTCCATGACTACAAGTCCCAGTATTATCCCAACATTACTACCTGCTGACCTGCTGTGCCTGTGTGACACTTCCCTGGTCACTCTGTCCCTCGGGTTCCCTCAGGTTCCCTCGGGTTCCCTGTCCACAGTCTCTGGCTGCTCCTCTCCCTGTCCACCTTCAGCCTGGGCTGCAGAGGACGTGGAGGCTCCAGCCCCTCCAGAGAATGTCTGTTATTTTAGAACATTTTGCAGCGTCTATAGTGAGATTTTTTTTTAAATCTTTTAGCCCGTTCTCCACACCCCCTTTCTGCTTCTCCATGTTTCCACGCTCAACACTGAAACTGGCAGGGATCAGTGCAGAGAAAGGGGTGGGACCGCTCTCGTAAGCTTCTATATCCTGATTGGTTTAGTCCACTGTCTGTATTGAAGATGGACCAATGGGACGCCTCCTCTAAATTGTGGGCTGATCTCTAAGTCAAAAAAAAAAAAGATTCGGCCCCTAGGAAAATGCCCGGTATGCCCGATTACCAGTCCAGGCCTGGGTTTGAGACATTGAAGGATGGTCCAGAGCAGACTGCCCCCTGCTGGAACACTGCTCCAACAGTCCAAACTGAGGCACTCTGCTCATGCATTATGTAATATAAATGTGTCCCAACCAGCATTTATTTCAGATAAATAACAACATTAAAGAGCGGGTATTCTGCAAAATTGATTTTTGGAGTTTTTTCCATGTTATAACTTTATGCCTTTACAAAAAAGTCAGAGCTCTGGTTCATCAGGTTGGGAACTTGTTCTGGAGGATGTTCGTATCGTTGTGTGATTCCAGGCAGAGAGCCCCCAGAGCTGTGGGCCCTGGACTCCATCACCCCCCTGTTCAACCAGACCATCGTGGAGGGGCCACACACAGGTGGGTACTCTGCTGTCCCTCTACTGGGTACTCTGCTGTCCTCTACTGGGTACTCTGCTGTCCTCTACTGGGTATTCTGCAGTCCACCTCTGAGTACTCTACTGTCCCTCTCTGGGTACTCTTATATACTCTGCTGTCCTCCTCTGGGTACTCTGCAGTCCTCTACTGGGTATTCTGTGGTTCTCTACTGGGTACTCTGCGGTTCTCTACTGGGTACTCTGCTGTCCTCCTCTGGGTACTCTGCTGTCCTCTACTGGGTACTCTGCTGTCCTCTACTGGGTACTCTGCTGTCCTCTACTGGGTACTCTGCTGTCCTCTACTGGGTATTCTGCAGTCCACCTCTGAGTACTCTACTGTCCCTCTCTGGGTACTCTTATATACTCTGCTGTCCTCCTCTGGGTACTCTGCAGTCCTCTACTGGGTATTCTGTGGTTCTCTACTGGGTACTCTGCGGTTCTCTACTGGGTACTCTGCTGTTCTCCTCTGGGTACTCTGCTGTCCTCTACTGGACACTCTGCTGTCCTCTACTGGACACTCTGCTGTCCTCTACTGGGTACTCTGCTGTCCTCTTCTGGGTACTCTGCTGTCTCTCTCTCTGGGTACTCTGCTGTCTCTCTCTCTCTGGGTACTCTACTGTCCTCTACTGGGTACTCTGCAGTCCTCTACTGGGTACTCTGCTGTCCTCTACTGGTTACTCTGCTGTCCTCTACTGGGTACTCTGCAGTCCACCTCTGGGTACTCTGCAGTCCACCTCTGGGTACTCGGTGTGTGGATGGTAGATAATTATCATACCCAGTGGCAGTGGTGTTCTAGTACAGTTTTGGTGGTTGAGGTGGAGCTCAGGCACTCTGGACCTCTGCGGTCTTTAAACCAGAGTCTGGAGTTCTGTGTCCTGCAGCTGAAGAACCTGTAGCTGAAGTCACTGTTTCCTTTACAGTCCTGACCTTTTACGTCCTCTCCCTCTTCTCTCTGCTGCAGTGAGGAACCTGTCCGCCGCCCGGCCCCCTGTCCCAGTTGGTGAGATGTCCTCTGTGTCCTCGTCCTGGTGCTGAAGTAGTGGACTAGTACTGTAGTAGTAGTGTTGCAGTAGTGCAGTAGTAGTACTATAGTAGTTAACACAGAGCAGTTTGTGTTTGTGACCAGGAGAGTGGACTTCAGGACTCAACCGCAGCCTCATGTCTCCCCCTGTAATCCGAGTGCACTCCACTGTCCACGGTCAGTACAGCTCACCGCTTCACATGGACCACTTCACATGGACCACTTCACATGGACCACTTCACATACTACACTTCACGTAGACCACTTCACATAGTACACTTCACATAGTACACTTCACATAGACCACTTCACATAGTGCACTTCACATAGACCACTTCAAGGCCGTTTCCCAATTCACCGACGGCACACTTGTGAGCGTCCTTGGAACGGGATATGCGTCATATCCGGCGCGACAAGCGCCGTTCCATTCGTTTTTTTCCCCCTGCACCGTCGAGACGAGCCCTGAACGGCGCCGTCGTTTCCATGGAAATCGGGGCGTGGACCAAGCGTGCAAACATGCACGCTCCGCACACTTAAAAGCCCCAGCATGCACAGCGCGGGACTACAAAGACCGACTCGCCAGCGACATCCACAAGTGAGAGTTGCGACGTCACTATAAAATATACGTACTGGTTCACCTCACCTACAACTATGCTACATGAAACTCTTCATAAACTAAGCTAAACATGTGACAGTAGCCGCAACGGCATAGTTCACGGCACCTGTATTACCGTTCACATGCTTTTCCCCTTACACTTCTATATTTCCTTTGCTGTTGTAATGCTGGATATTCTACAGTATCGCCATGTCCAACATTTACTCTAAGCTGCGCACTGTTTGCACATTCTCAGCGCACAAGAAAACTTGTGCAGCGCCCTGTAAACCAGGGACGAAAGAGCTTTTAGCGGATCGCCGCTTTTTATTCAGCCGCGGGGTAATTTTTTATATCTGCAAAGTGCGAGCCGCGCGGGGGTTCATTTCGGATGTGGAGTTAGTGTGTTTGCTCAGACACATTAAAAATTAGGGGGAACATTGGCCATGTCCCAATTCCAAGTATTACTAGTCGCAATAGAATAATATTTTTGTCTTTAGGGAACAAGGAGCAGACCACCCGGCTCATTGAGCTGAGGCGGGACTTGTTCCATTTCCAGACGGCCATGTGAGAAACGTAGTGCACTAAGGACAGAGCGAGTGTGCGCCGTCTCGACGACAGCCCGAGTGCACACTCACAAGCGTGCCGTCGCTGAATTGGGAAACGGCCCAAGATTCAAGATTGTTTATTTGTCATATGCAGAATCAACACCAGGTCAACAATGCAATGAAATGCCTAGGATCAGAAGAACCGTTGACTTGCTAAGATAGTCAGAAGTACTAATAACATGCAATAATAGTACATGGTAAAAAAGTGTTTCAAAAGTGCACGGGAAGAAGTAAACAATATAATAAACAATATTATAAAATATGTAATAAAATGTAATAAAAATACAAGGTGCCGGGTGGGGCCTCTCCGGAAGTCAATAACAATCTCCTTTTGGTCTTTTCAACATTCAGAAGGAGATTGTTATCGCTGCACCACTTGGTCAGAAGTCTCACCTCACTCCTGTAGTTTGTCTCATCGTTATTAGAGATGAGACCCACCACAGTCGTATCGTCCGCAAACTTCACTATGTGATTGGTGCTGAAGGCTGGTGAGCAGTCGTGGGTCAGCAGAGTGAAGAGCATCGGACTGAGCACACAGCCCTGGGGGGCTCCTGTGCTCAGTCTAATGCAGCTTGAGGTGTTTCTGCCGACCCGCACTGCCTGTGGCCTTTCACTAAGGAAGTCCAGCAGCCAATTACACAGTGAGGTCTGAAGCCCCAGGTGGTCCAGTTTGATAATGAGCTGCTGTGGGATTATGGTGTTGAATGCTGAACTGAAATCTATGAACAGCATTCTCACATATGAGTCTTTATTGTCCAGGTGGGTGAGGGCGGGGTGAAGAGCAGAACAGATTGCATCCTCGGTCTTTGAGTCTTTTTGTGCGTGCTGGCAGGCTCCTGTATCGTCTGCCAGAGGGTAGCAGACGGAAGAGTCCTTGTGCTGGATGAGTATGGTCCTCAGTGATGCTGCGTGCCTTACGCAGACCCCTGCTGTGGTAAATGTCCTGGATGGAGGGGAGACTGCTGCCAGTGATGTCCTCTGCCGCTCGCACCACCCTCTGTATTGCTTTGCGGCTCTGAGCGGTGCAGTTCCCATACCACACTGTGATGCAGCCCGTCAGCAGGCTCTCGATGGTGCACCTGTAAAAGTTTGTGAGGATGCTGGTGTTCATACCAAACTTCCTCAACTTCCTCAGGAAGTAGTCTTTGTCGGGCTTTCGTAACCACAGTGTCTGTATGTAGTGTCCAGGACAAATCCTCAGTGATGTGTACCCCAAGGAACTTAAAACTGCTGACCTGCTCCACCTCAGCGTTGTTAATGGAGATGGGGGGGTGCTGGTCTACACGCTGTCTCCTGAAGTCCACAATCATTTCCTTAGTTTTGCTGACGTTCAGAGAGAGGTTATTTTCCTGACACCAGCTGGTCAGTGATTTCACCTCGTCTCTGTAGGCACTCTCGTCGTTGTTAGTGATGAGGCCTAAGATGGTGGTGTCGTCAGCAAACTTGAGGATGATGTTGGAGCTGTGCCTGGCGGTACAGTCATAGGTGAACAGGGAGTACAGGAGAGGGCTGAGAACACAGCCCTGGGGTGCCCCAGTGCTGAGGACACATGTGGAGGAGAGGTGGCTGCCGATCCTCACCGCCTGTGGCCTGTTAATGAGGAGTTAGTGAGGAGTGGCCTGTTAGTGAGGACACGTAGTGCGTTTCACATAGACCACTTCACTTAGTGCACTTCACATAGACCACTTCACATTGTACACTTCACATAGTTCACTTCACATAGACCACTTCACATTGTACACTTCACATATACCACTTCACATTGTACACTTCACATAGACCACTTCACTTTGTGCACTTCACATAGTCCACTTCACATAGACCACTTCACATTGTACACTTCACATAGACCACTTCACTTTGTGCACTTCACATAGACCACTTCACATAGACCACTTCCACTGCTTGAGTCCTGTCTAGTCCAGATTTGGTGTTGGGTTTACTCCACAGGCTGTATGGACGTAGCCAATTCGTTAGTCATTGCTTTTCAAATAAGAAGTGATCATGGGGGTGCTTACAGCTCCATTGACTCTAGCTCCAGTTGAATTTACATTGAAAAATTGTCACTCCTCGGTCTGTAACCGCTGCAGTGAGCCTTGTCATTTTGGTCTTACAATGATCGTATTAACCTGCCTTTTTATTTCCCTAATTTGTCCTTAAATAAATTCCCATTCTTAACATGGAAGTTGGCTCCAAATTTGCCCCGTAACTGCTAGCCTTGTGAGCTTCATTTGACTGAGCTGACATCCTAAACCACATAATCCATTTCAAATAGTTAATATTTTGTCTCTCTCAGGCGTTTTACCATCACAAACGTAACTTGTGTGGAACTGAAGGACACATTTTTTGTTACTCATGTCTTTCTTCCCACAGTGTCTCCGTCCTCTCAGGCTCAAGAGTCTGAAGACCATCGAGGAACGTCAGCAGAGGTTCAACCAGCAACACAACCACCTCTCCCAAAAGGGTATCCGACTACTACTGCCCACTACCAGCTGTCCACAGTGTCCAAGCCAATGTCCACACCTGTCCCCTTAGCAACTACACTGTCCAATCCTGTCCCAGCCCCAACCCGAGTGTCCACATCTCTTCTGTCTCCCTTTCAACTGTCCATTTCTGTCCATTCTCCAACGCCAGTGTCCCCAAAACTGCCCACGTTAACCAAAAGCTCCATGTCCACAAGCTCCACCCTTGAGTCCAGGGTCCCGACCAGAAACAGGACAACGGTCGCTCCGGTGCAGATGATTTGGACCACGCAGAGTTCACCAGTAGGGGGCACTACAATGGACCGATCGCATACCACCACCCCAAGTCCTCCGACCATACATCTGAGGACTACAACAAACCCCAGAGGAACTACAACTCCCCGAAGGCTCATCACCACAGAACAGCCAGGTACAAATACACAGATGGTTCACAAAGTTCAGTAAGTTTAACCTGAGCTGGAGGCAGGTCCGACTCAGGTGGATTTTTTTGTGTAACAGATTTGTCAGATGCAGATTTGTTGACTCGGTTTGTAGTTCATGTCGTTGTAATTACTGGGCTTAGTCACATGAAAGAAAATTTTTTTTTGCAAAAGTTCGACGTCTTCTCCGTCAGTTTAAAGGTCCCATGACATGGTACTTCTTGATGCTTTTATATGGCTCCTTAATGGTTCCCTAATACTGTAAATGAATCCTTCTTCAAAATCAACACTCAGTGCATGAGATATGACTCTGACAGTCTTCATGAGGCTAGATATGTGTCTAAAATGCTTTATTCTGAGTGTTGCTGCTTCAGTGCAAATGAGAAGGACAGAGAGATTGGCTAAGGAGCGGGGGGGGCGGGTTTCCCCCGCTCGAAGCGCAGCTCTGCACCGCTTTCTCCTCTCTTCCGTGTTTTACGCAGGAAGACAGATGAGAGACTTTGCAATGAAAAAAAGCATATTTACACAGAAAATAAAATTAAACCACTGGTATTTCAGAGGTCCAGAGGGTCGGGTAAGGGACTTGCGAGCCTAGAAACACTCGGACGTGCCTCCAGGCAAATAAAAAAACGCATTTCGCATTGCGTAGCGCATTCACAGTCCAAACTCTATGGGCGGGATATACAGGGACCCTGAGCAGAGACAGAGGGAGGGACTGGAGCTGCATTTGCCGATCTGACGTCAAAAAGGTGCCTTGTCCGAACTCGCCCGTTTGAACACTGTTTTTTTGTAACGCAGAAAAGGACCGCAAATGCTCAGTTTAGACATTTCGCAACTTTTAGCCATGGGGGGGCCTAAACAGGGTAGGGGAGCTCACATTAACGTTCAAAAACCTCAGAAAGTGAAAATTTCATGCCATGGGACCTTTAAGTTCACTGCAAATTTCTTCGATCTGGACAAGATTTTCAAACTTATTTCAGGTTATTCATCTGGTTTTCAGATTTAGTATCCACTTACTAAGGGCTAAATGCTTACGGGTAAAAACGACAAAATATTTTATTGGAAGTGCCTTTTGGGGGCTTAAAAACGCAAAAAACTGAAACCGCCCTCCAAAGTGGAAAACTTGAATACGCTCCGCCGTAGCGTTTTCATCTACACTGCCCAAGACGCAAAACTCGGGTCAAATCTGCTGACGTCGTTTACGTCACATCTGTCCATATATCAGTGTACTTTGTTGTGCCTTCGTTGCTTTGTAGTCTAACGTGGTCTGAAGCAATAGTTGAACTTCTTCGTCTGACCACATGAATTTTTTTTTTGCTACCGGTAGCCATGTTTTGTTTTGCTTTTCGCGACACAGATGAGAAGAAGGAAGATTCTTCGCATGTGCGCGGACATAGTGATAATGTATCACAGTGCCACCTAGCCGCCTGGCATGCATACCCAATCGAATTCCACACACTTTTGCATCACCGTATGCACGCAGATTTCCTCCCGAAAACGCTCGTCAAAACGCGGAATAAAAAGTGAAGACGCGACGCCACTTTTGCGCAACTCAGACCATCATCATATAAACGTGGCCTAATTCTGAATTGGTTGTATAACGGACTAACTACATGTAAGACTGATTTCAAGTAATTCTATCTAGCATCTTTGAATTTATTATCAGGCCATTCATACTAATCATAAACTTATATTAGTATACAAGTAATATACATAATATACAATTATACATGTTTATCTAGAATTTTGCAGTTTAAAGCATTTTATCTACAATTTGGTATCTGAAAACTTATCAGGCCATGAACACTCATCATAAACTGGTTTTAAGTATGTTTATCTAAAACTTAGTATCCATAAACTTATTTCCAGCCTATGAACACTTACCAGAGACTCCTTAGTTCTACTCTAGAGGCAGTTTATTTTAAGATAACTTGTCAAGTAAAATGATCTTGCTGCATGGACAGATAATTACACTACTTTTAAGTCATTTTCTGATAGATTTAGGTGTTTATATCTTACATTTTGGCCAAGCTTTTTGCAGCGTAGGTCTGAGAGAATCAAAACAAGAGTTAAGAATGTAACTGCAGTTCTGGTGACCGCAGAGTAGGGATGAACTAGAACCAGTGTGTTGCCAGATATAGACTTAGACTTAGACAAACTTTATTGATCCACAAGGGAAATTATTTAGGTACAGTCGCTCACTCATCACATTATAATATCTAACAGAGGGGAACAAAAATAGATGGAACAGCAAAAAAGAGCAATAGACCAGTGTCAGATGAGACATAATTATACAAATAATAATAAATGTATATGTACAAATCAGAATAAAATAGAAAAATAAGTAATAAAATATCAAATAAAATATCTAATCACAGCTATATACAGTTGTAGGGAGTATTATCTCCTCTGTCCCTCTATGGCAGTGCTTCTCAAATAGTGGGGCGGGCCCCCCTGGGGGGGCGTGGCGTGATGCCAGGGGGGGCGCGTATGACCCTGGGAAACATGTTTTTTTGCTGTACTGTACTAGAACTAAGTGTAATTGCACATCAACAACAGTAGTTGGCAGTGGCGTTCTCACATGCGATTTACGCACAGTCTCACCATTAACAGAACATCCTCTGTCACAGAAAAAACACGTATATTCCACTGAGTCGTGTCCTTTAGTCCGACAGAAGCTGACGCATCAGTGGCACAAGGAGAGAGCGGTTTTTTTTCAGTGCTTTTAGCTTATGCAAATGAGGTGGTTTTAAGTTTCATTTCTGTAAAACGTAAACAAATGTGCGCAAAGCTGCATTAAAAACACATTAATATTTGAGTCCTCAGTGCAGTCTTTGTTGTAAGTTTCTTTCTTTTTTTGTTTATAATGTTAATAAAAGGATACAATGGTGTTCTAATAACAATTTTCTAGACAAATAATACTATTTATAGTCGCGCGCAGGAAGGGGGGCATGAAATTTTTTCTTCTTCCTAGGGGGGGCGTCACAGAAAATAATTGAGAAGCACTGCTCTATGGTCTGGTGCAGTGGGTGAGCAGGAGTGTCCATGATGGAGAGCAGTTTGTCCAGTGTCCTCCTGTCCCTCACTGTGACAAATGTCTCCAGCTCACAGCCGATCACATGACTAGCTTTATGGATCAGTTTGTCAATCCGTCCAATGTCTCTTTTACTGGTGCTGCTCCCCCAGCAGACCACAGCGGGTGTTGGCCTCCACAGACTGGAAGATCTCCAGTAACTTGCTGGACACATTCAAAGTCCTGAGCTTTCTCAGGAAGTAGAGTCTGCTCATGCTCTTCTTGTACACAGCATTACAGTTGTCCCTCCAGTCCAGCCTGTTGTCCACATGGATGCCGAGGTACTTGTAGCAGTCCACGATCTCCACATCAGCTCAGATCTGTATGGGTAAACTCTGCCACAGTAATGGCGGCACGGTAGCTGAGTGGTTAGCGCTCTTGCTTCACAGCAAGAAGGTTCCGGGTTCGATCCCCGGGTCGCCCAGGCCTTTCTGTGTGTGTTCTGTGTGGAGTTTGCATGCATGGTCTGGGTTCGATCCCCAGGTCGCCTGGGCCTTTCTGTGTGGAGTTTGCATGTTTCTCCCCGTGTCTGGATGGGTTTCCTCCGGGCACTCCGGTTTCCCCCATCAACCCAAAACATGCACCATAGGTACCTCCAGCTTAGGTCCTGACCAAACCGAAGCAAGAAGATCATGGAGATGGTCCCCGGGCGCCCTAATGTGTGTGCTGCCCACTGCTCCTAATATATGTATATGTATATAGGATGGGTTAAAATGCAGAGAAGAATTTCTCCAGTGTGAGATCAATAAAGTTCACTTCTTCTTCTTCTTCTTCTAATGGATGCTGCTTTGTAGATAGTAGCTTAGTTGGTAAAGTGCTTCTGCCTCTGATCCAAAGGTTAGTGGTTGAAATCCTGCTCCTAATATAAGTACAGTTACACAAAGGTCAGTGAGAATTCCAACGTCTAACTGCCGAGCGTTAATGCTGCACAACGTACGAGTAATACTACAAGTAGCAGTATATGTAGTGTGTGTAGAATCCCTCAGTCGTCCAGGTAGAATCCATGGCAAAAGGAGAAATTCAATTTGACAAAAGTTTATTTGGTCGAATATATTTCGCAGCTCATCCAAGCTGCTTCTTCAGTTCTGGTCAGACGCTGGTGGACACTGCCTATATCTACCTGAAGGGAGGAAATAACTGCAGTACAATGAAACTACTCTGAAACTACCACAACTACTTGTTTACAGTTTGTGTTAGTTAGGTGGGCCTCTTAGATCTGCAGTGGGAGTGGAGTGTGGGTCTTGTCAGGGCCATAATAGTGTTTTCACACCTCTGGACCTGACCTGGTGCTCTATTGTTTTATTTGTTTGTTTTGATTTAGGTTTGAGGATAGAGTTATAGATGGAGACAAATGATGTCTGAGACCTCCATTTCTGTTCAAGGAAGGATTCTCTTTCTTGACAAAAATAGCCTCTTTACCTCCTCTCTAAACCCAGTTCTTTTCTCTGGTCTAGTATATATAGTAATAATTTACAAAATAATAAACACATGTATTTGCTTATACACAGTTGGACCAGAGTTGGGTTTTGAACGGAGTCTTTCCTGTTTATTCTTACTCTGCAGTACTGTTTTCAGACACTGGGGGGCAGCAGACACCAGCTCATGACTCCTCAGATCTGCCTAGCAACAAACTGATACGATCTCTCATTCACAAAGAAAAAGAAGAAGAAGAAGAAAGGAAGGAGGGAGGGAGGGAGGGGGCAAGAAGGAAAGAAAAGGACGGAAGAAAAAGGGGTGAGGGGGGTGAGAGGGGAAGAACAAACCAGGGGAAGAGGATGGATAGAAGGAGAGAGAAAGATAGAGAGAGGGAGGGAGAGGGTGATGGAGGGATAGAGGAAGGGAGAAAAGAACAAGAAAGGAAGGAAGGAGGGAGGGGCAAGAAGGAAAGAGAAAAGGACAGAAGGAAAAGGGGGAGAGTGAGAGAAGGAAAGCAGGAAGGAACAAATCAGGGGAAGAGGATGGATAGAGCGAGAGAGAAAGATGGAGAGAGGGAGGGAGAGGGTGATGGAGGGATAGAGGAAGGGAGAGAGAAAGTCAGAGTGGGCTGGAGAGAGGAAGGCAAGAAGGAAAGAGAAAAGGATGGAAGGAAAAGGGGAGGAGAGAGTGAAAGGACAGGGGAAGGAAAGCAGGAAGGAACAAACCAGGGGAAGAGGATGGATAGAAGGAGGGAGAAAGAGAGAGGAAGGCAAGAAGGAAGACACAAACTAGTGGGAGGGAGGGGGCAAGAAGGAAAGAGAAAAGGATGGAAGGAAAAGGGGGAGAGTGAGAAAGGAAAGCAGGAAGGAACAAACCAGGGGAAGAGGATGGATAGAGGGAGGGAGGGAGGGAGGGAGGGAGAGAGAAAGAGAGAGAGTGGGCTAGAGAGAGAGAGGGAGGGGTGAAAGAAAGGCAAGAAGGGAGGAACAAAGCAGAAGGAGAGATGGAGAGAGGAGAGAGAGAAAGATGGAGAGAGGGAGGGAGAGCGGAAGAAGGAAAGAGAAAAGGACAGAAGGAAAAGGGGGAGAGTGAGAGAAGGAAAGCAGGAAGGAACAAATCAGGGGAAGAGGATGGATAGAGCGAGACAGAAAGATAGAGAGAGGGAGAGAGAGTGATGGAGGGATAGGGAAAGGAGAGAGAAAGTTGGAGAGAGGGAGAGGGAGGGGTGAGAGGAAGGCAAGAAGGAAGCAACAAACCAGAAAGAGAGATGGAGAGAGGAGGAGGAGAGAGAGAAAGATGGAGAGAGGCAGGGAGAGCGGAAGAAGGAAAGAGAAAAGGACGGAAGGAAAAGGGCAGAGTGAGAGGAGAGGAGGAAAAGGGAAAGAGGGAAAGCAGGAAGGAACAAACCAGGGGAAGAGGATGGATAGGGAGAGAGACTAGAGAGATAGAGAGAGGGAGGGAGAGGGTGATGGAGGGATAGAGGAAGGGAGAAAAGAACAAGAAAGGAAGGAGGGAGGGGCAAGAAGGAAAGAGAAAAGGACAGAAGGAAAAGGGGGAGAGAGAGTGGGAGAGAAAGGAAAGCAGGAAGGAACAAACCAGGGGAAGACGATGGATAGAGGGAGAGAGAGAGAGTGGGAGGGAGAGGGTGATGGAGGGAAAGAGGAAGGGAGAGAGAAAGTCAGAGTGGGCTGGAGAGAGGAAGGCAAGAAGGAAAGAGAAAAGGATGGAAGGAAAAGGGGGAGAGAGTGAAAGGACAGGGGAAGGAAAGCAGGAAGAAACAAACCAGAGGGAGGATGGTGGGATGGAGGAGAGAGAGAGAAAGGTGGAGTGGATAGAAAGGGAGGGAGAGAGGGAGAGAGGGATGGAAGCAGGAAGCAACAGAGCAGCGGGGGAGGTGAGATGAAGACAGAATTCATTCATTAAAATAAGTCAAACAGCAGACGCCCAGCAGGAGGCGCTGTACACCCCCGTCAGTCTAAAACAGGTGCTGATGATAAATACTTGAACACACGGAGACAAACTACAGGCTCAGGACGCACACACACACACACACACACACACACACACACACACACACACACACATTTGTCAGTCTGTATTCCCTTCTGCTCTCTTGTCGTACAGCAGCAAATAATCACCAAAACGTTCCGCTGTTTTTACATGAATTTACCTACAGCTCTGGAAGAAAATAAGAGACCACTGCATTTTTTCCTGAAATCAGCATCTCTACATGTATTACAGCCATTCCATTCCAGCGTCTGTTGAATTCCAACACAAACACAAAGCTGAGCTACTTCAGTTCTTGCACCAGGAGTGGAATAAAGTCATCCAAGAACAGACCCGGGCATTTCAAGGCTCGGGGACCAAATGCGAGCCAACTCTGACTGGCCCGCGAAAGGTTGCTTGGACTTAAGAAAATAAAACCTACTTTCAAAATTGTACATAATGCATTTGTACTGATGATCATCTGTCAGATTCACATCTCCACCTCAAACATGAACCTGACTTTGATGCACTTGTTAAAGTTCAACAGAGGCGAGATTTCTCTCACTGCTCAAGAAAAAAACAATAAAACATGCTAACTTTGACTTTTTTTCTACACAGTTTGGCAGTTGGACAAAAATGTTGTACATTGTTTGTCAAATAATATAATACAAGAAAAGACATTGTGGTGTCTTAATACAAAGTTAAGAAAGTTAAACTCAGAAAGCATTGTGGGGTTGCCTGGAAGAATCCATGACTCATCGCTGTACCAGCGGCGAGTCTGGTAATGCTTGGTCCAGAATGCGCTGCCGTTGCGCGTAGACAGACAGCTAAGTGAACCAATCAGAGAACAGTTAACGGACAGCGACGTGAACCAATCAAACAAAAGAAAAGAAAGAAAAGAAAGGCCTCTAGAGGGGTCAGCTGCTGTGGTTTTAAGGAATCGATGTGTTTTAGGTCATTTAAGACCAATTTTACAGCTGAATGGAAGGGACGTTCAGTTCTCCGATGCGCCATCTTGATTCAAAACTGAGGAGGAACTTCCGCTGCCTAAGAGTGACGTTGCGGGCAAAGGCGGGTGCACTGACGTCACCATCTTTGAACGAATCAGAATCGCGGAGTCCGTTGTTAACCGGGGGAGCGAGGGTGGAGCGAGGGTGTCCAGATGGTATCTCGCTGTATAGCAAATACAGAGAGATATCATTTGGCTGGCCAGGTAAACTGTGGGGTTAATGTGACTGAAAAAGAGTTACAAATGTTTCACATTTACCATCGTTTTGAATTACAGTGGTACCTCACCTTACGGAATTAATTCGTTCCAGAAGTGGTTTCGTAACGTGAAAAATTCGTAAGTTGAGTAGCTATTTCAATGGAAAAAGCCTGGTTCGTTCCAAGGCCCCGATCCAAGTTTTTTTTTTTTTATAGTGTAACTTTTTTTTATAGTGTAACAATGTGTTCTGCGTCCTGATTGGTTTCTCAGACTGGATTTAAACTTTTCTCACATTTGTCTCTCGTTTAAACACTCAAACTTTCATAGATTTGCAACAAAACGTATCAATATTGAAGTGTGGGGGGAAGGGGGAGGGGGGAGAAAACTGCGCGGACACGTGTGCGCAGCATGACCGCAGGACCGCAGAGCAGAGCTGACAGCAGGACTAGACCAAGATCTAAACCTGGACTGGACCAGGACTAAACCAGGACTAAACCTGGACTAGACCAGGTGGATTAAAGCGCCGCGTGCGGGTCTATTTCCTGGTTTCTCACGAGTCACAGCTGAGGCGAGCAGCAAGGAGGAGACCGCAGGGAGGAGGGGACCGCAGGCAGTCTGAGCGCATGTGAGCGCGGCTCCTCCTGGTTTAGTCCAGGTTTAGTCCTGGTTTAGTCCAGACCACTGCGGCTCCTCTAGACCTCCTCTAGACCTGCGCTCAGACTGCCTGCTGTCTCCTCCTTGCTGCTCGCCTCAGCTGTGACTCGTGAGAAACCAGGAAATAGACCCGCACGCGGCGCTTTAATCCACCTGGTCTAGTCCTGGTTTAGTCCTGGTTTAGTCCAGGTTTAGTCCTGGTTTAGTCCTGGTTTAGTCCTGGTTTAGTCCAGGTTTAGTCCTGGTCCAGTCCAGGTTTAGACCTTGGTCTAGACCTGCTGTCAGCCCCGCGCCGGGTCATGCTGCGCACACGTGTCCGCGCAGTTTTCTCCCCCCTCCCCCTTCCCCCCACACTTCACTATTAATACGTTTTGTTGAAAATCTATGAAAGTTTGAGTGTTTAAACAGAGACAAATGTGAGAAAAGTTTAAATCCAGTCTGAGAAAAGCGTATGTGTGTGGCTGAGCGCGCATTATTTGAATTTTTGAGATTTCACGTTTCGTAACTTGAAATTTCATTCGTATCTAGAGACAAAAATTTACCGTGAAGGCGTTTCGTAACTTGAAATTTTCGTTTGTTGGGTCATTCGTAAGGTGAGGTACCACTGTATTTTACTGAATAAATTCAGTTTTTTAAAATTCTCACTCTCTCATTACTTAATAATAACACAGACCTTAACAGCTTCTGTAAACAATGCCATTTCAATGTAGAAATAAAATCATAACCAGAGTAGACTTCAAACTTTTGGCCCGGCCCTCCACAATATTTTCTGCTTCTCATTTGGCCCCTGGGGGAAAATAATTGCCCACCCCTGCCCAAGAACAATGTGTTTTTATTATAACTTTGTTTAACCAGGGAAATCCCATTGAGATTAAAACCCTCTTTTTCAAGGACGCCCTGGGCAAGAGGCAGCAAAAAAGACAATTCCAACACAATTAAAATGACATACAAATTAGTTAAAACAGGTACAATTAATGGAGGTGTGTGAAAGACTAAAGATTAAAAATAAGGGTTATTGCACCAAATATTGATTTCTGAACTCTTCTTAAGTGTAAACATTAGTATTATGTTGTTTTAAAATGAATTTGATCTTGTTTCTTTGCATTGTTTGAGCTCCGAAAACATGTATCTTTTTTTGTTATTTTGACCATTTGTCATTTTCTGCAAATAAATGCTCTAAACGTTAATATTTTTATTTGGAATTTGGGGGAAATGTTGTCAGTAGTTTATAGACTCAAACAAAAATGTTCCTTTTGCCCAAACGCATACCTATAAGTAGTAAAATCAGAAAAAATGATCATTTTGCAGTGGTCTCTTATTTTTTTTCCAGAGCTGTACGTCCACGTTATCATTTTAAGTTAAAGGTCCCGAATTATGCACATTTGACTCTTGTGAGCTTTTGTCGTGTTTTATAGCCGATACCTCCTCAAAAACACACCTGGAGTTGTGTTTTGTTTCATTCACACATGTTTGAGTCTGTCTACATCTCCAAAGCTTAAAACGCTCCGCTTCACCTCGCGACGTCATGAAGTGGTAGGTTTCAAGCGAACAGCTGTTTTTGCTGTTCACTGGGAATTCCAGGTCTGAAATGATCTCAGTAATATTAGGGAAGCTGTATGGAGTTTAAAAACCTGTAGATAATACTCCCTACAACTGCATATAGCTGTGATTGGATATTATTATTCTGATTTGTACATATACATTTATTATATTTTTTATTTTTTATAATTATGTCTCATTTGACACTGGTCTATTGCTTTTTTTGCGATTCCATCTAGTTTTCGTTACCTTCTGTTAAATATTCTATTCGACGAGTGAGCTATTGTACCTAGGGGTGGGTATTGGCAAAGAAGTCACGATTCATATGCCACGATGCGATACTATCACGATGCGTCACGATACTTGAATTATTGCGATGCATTGCAATATATTCGACATACTTCAGTGAAAATGTACCAAAAAAAAGAGGATAACTTAAATATCAGTGGCTGTGTATCTGGGTAGTGTCTTCAATTGATACATAACTCTGAGCAACTCAATTCATAACTGAATTTATTGAATAACAAAAACAAATAAACCAAACCAATAACAAAAAGGCTGCCATCCTTCCTTGATACTGCCTGAAGTCCATTGCTTTGCTGGAAATCAGTTCAACACAATCGAATTGTGAATGCTTTTATCTATTTCCGATGACAACTGCACTTACCTACGATAGATTTATTTTAGGGCTGGGAATATTAACGCGTTAATCGCGATTAGATTAATGTAAGTTATGATCGCGAACAATTTTTTTAATCGCGATCAGAGTTTGCCAGCATTTTCCGCAATTCTACCATCCATATGCAGCTCATTTGGTTGTATTAATTAAACTCATTGTCGGTTAAACACGCTATTTTGAGTTTGCTAGTATTTTGTTCCTTCTACGCATCCGTAGGCAGCTCGAGCGGGCTTCAATCATTTATTTACAATTTCTCAAAGTAAGCACTATTACTGGTTCATTGTTACTTTTTCCTTTCTCTGCACTTTTTTGAAATAAAAAAAATGGTGAGAAATACTTTGCATTGTGAGTTTAACTTTAGATTCGAACGGTCTTACTGCAAGATATCAATTTTAAACATGCAAAATAAATCACGATTAATCGCCATTAACTATGAAATTTCTGAGATTAGTTGCGATCAAGAAAATTAATCGTTTGACAGCCCTAATTTATTTATTCATTAATTTATGTATTAATATGTATTTATTTATTACTTATTGAATTTCTCCTTTTATCATTACTTATTTATGCTTTTAAATGCTAAAAGATGAATTTATATTGTTAAATTACACTTTAATTGTATTGTTGTTAATGTTACCTGTAATGCCCACTTGGTCCTGATGGCTTCTGCAGTTACTCCAGTGTAAACATCTTAACTCTCGTCCTCGGAAAGGAAAGGCCTTATACAGAGCCTCTTTTTCACTTAAATACCTCTTGTTAAGATCCTGGCACATTGTGGTTTTAATTTCCCTTGTCCACGAGCTCCAAGACAATCCGACTGATTCCATCTTGACGAGTTGAGCACGGAGTGGCGCTACGATAGACAGCGTTGGACTGGTCTCCTCTGATATTGCGAGTGTAGCTACTTTCATAGGTTTCATTGCAGCGACGACCTCCTCAGCAGCCGTTATGTCACACTCGGTAAGGGTGCAGATGTCCTTCTCAGACTTCCGTATTTCGGCAGACAGGAGCGCATTGGGCACGCACAGCGCAGCGTGAACACACATGTTGCTCTAAAAACTGCTCCAGCATGTAAACACAGCCTGCCACTGGAAATGCCGCTGGCGTAAAGGCAGTGGCATTTCCACTTTTCCGCATTTCCGTTTTTTTAATTAACAATCAATATTTGGCATCAAGAATCGATGCAGTATATTGTGAAAGTTAGCATCGCGATGCATTGTCATGACGATTATTTTGCACACCCCTAACAGTACCCAAATAATTTCTCTTGTGGATCAATAAAGTTTGTCGAAGTCTAAGGGCCCGTCCACACGGCAACGTTTTTTAGTGGAAACGGAGAAGTTTGTATTCGTTTTGGCCTTTCGTCCACACGGCGCCGGCATTTGGGGAAAGCGAAGACTGTGTTTTTTGAAACCAGGTTCCAGAGTGGAGAAATCTGACAACGCCGGGGGTCGTGTTGTCGTGTGGACGAGCAAAACGCAGCTTTTGGAAAACGATGGCGTCGCGATGCCGTCATCATCTGCTTTGGCAGGACTCCCAGTCGCCGTTCTGCTGATACTGACGTGTTTTGTAATCCAACGTAACTCGTAGAAGTAACTCCACTTCGTCGTCGGTCCAAACGAGAGAGTCGGCTTTTGTACCTGCGTTCGCCATCATTATCTTCTTGTGTGTGTTTGTTTGTTTGTTTGCGGAAGAGAAAGGACTTTATGCGCATGCGCTCTTTGTATTATTGCGTTTCCGGTGGCTCTGGCTGTTTCCTGTTTACAGCGCCACATATTGGTGTGGCGTGTGTATTACATCGTTTTCACTCAGCACTCTGTTTTCATCTGGACGCGAATATTTACTGATCTGACACATGTGTGGACGCAAATTTTTTTCAGCCCACTTTTTAAAAATCCAGGAGCGTTGTCGTGAGGACGTAGCCTAAGTCTAAGGCTACGTTCAGACTGCAGGGCTTAAAACTCAATTCGGATTTTTTTGTGAAATCTGATTTTTTTTTGCGAGGTCGTTCACATTTCCAATTAAATGCGACTTGTATGTGATCTCCAGTGTGGACTTTAAACACCCCAAAAGTGTCCCACATGCGCCTTGGAGGACACAACGACGTCACATGAAGCAAACATGCTCATTGTTTACGGAAGCCGCCTAAACATGGACATGAGCATTGAGCGCCTGGAGATTTTAAAATTACTGTCGTACCAGAGCCAGAACATGTACGACTTATCTGTTTTAAGGACGAGATTGGGAAGGGCAAGGTTTTTGGCCTTGGCGTTTTGTGGGTTCCTCTTCCGTTACGCAGCTATCCAGCAATTCTATCGGCTCAACGCTGGGCTTGTCTCCTAAAAAACGGTCCAGTTCTGTTCAGTTTCCTCCTACTTCAACGCAGAATAGTGACGTATGTCGCTTGTTGATGACGTGTAGGTCGGATGAACGTGACCTGACTGAAGTCGCATGTCAAAAGATCGGATATGTATCGGTTTTAGGACCACATATCCAAGTGGCCTGGGTTGCGTTTGAAAAAATCTGATCTGTGTCGTTCAAACTGTCGTTAAAAGATCAGATACAGGTCGCATAGAGGCAAAAAAATCAGATTTGGGTCACTTCAGGCTGCAGTGTGAACGCATCCCATGTATCACCACATGACATCAGGAACAGAGTGTTTTCAATTTGAGAAAAGAACTCGGCCTCAATATGCAGTAAACAAAAACAACTCCAGATATGTTTGGGATGAGGAAACAAACATTACAACCAGAGAGATGAGAAAATACTCTGGAGGTTTTGAGCTTTTACGGTGAGGCATGGCCTGTCCGTGAGAATGAGAAATCTCAATCTAGTGTAACATTCATAGTGTTTTTCCACGTTTTCCTTGAGCTGACTGGTGTAATGGCTGAATGGATTTGTATAATGAGGACAGTACCTGCTGGGGGTCACGCAGAGGTAATGACAGGGTAACTCTGTGGGAGCCGAGGGCCCCGTGGTGTTAAAGGGCTTCATTATTTTAATGTCTTTAATCAGAGTGGCCCTTCTGGATAAGGTTAGCGCAGACCTATTCTGCAAAATGGACTTTTAATCATGTTACTTTGCTTCTCATTTATTCATCTGAAGTATTTGTTTGAGCAATCTTTAATCACTTATTTAGACTTAGACAAACTTTATTGATCCACAAGGGAAATTATTTGGGTTCAGTAGCTCACTCATCATAATATAATATACAGCTCTGTAACAAAAATAATAGACCACTGCATTTTTTTTCCTGAAATCAGCATCTCTACATGTATTACAGCCATTCCATTCCAGTGTCTGCGGAATTCCAACACAAACACAAAGCTGAGCTACTTCAGTTCTTGCACCAGGACTAAACCAAGACTAAACCAGGACTAAACCAGTCCAGGACTGAGCCAAGACTAAACCAAGACTAAACCAGGACTAAACAAGGACTAAACCAGGACTGAGCCAAGACTAAACCAAGACTAAACCAGGACTGGACCAGGACTAAACCAGGACTGGACCAGGACTAAACCAGGACTAAACCAGGACTGGACCAGGACTAAACCAAGACTAAACCAGGACTGAGCCAAGACTAAACCAAGACTAAACAAGGACTAAACCAGGACTGAGCCAAGACTAAACCAAGAATAAACCAGGACTAAACCAGGACTCAGCCAAGACTAAACCAAGACTAAACAAGGACTAAACCAGGACTGAGCCAAGACTAAACCAAGACTAAACCAGGAGTGAGCCAAGACTAAACCAGGACTGGACCAGGACTAAACCAGGACTAAACGAGGACTAAACCAGGACTGAAGCAGGACATGACCAGGACTAAACCAGGACTAAACCAGGACTGGACCAGGACTAAACCAAAGCTGAGCTACTTCAGTTCTTGCACCAGGAGTGGAATAAAGTCACCCAAGAACAAAGTGTAAGACTTGTGGAGAGCATGCCAAGACGCATGAAAGCTGTGATTAAAAATAAGAGTTATTGCACCAAATATTGATTTCTGAACTCTTCTTAAGTGTAAACATTAGTATTATGTTGTTTTTAAATGAATTTGATCTTGTTTCTTTGCATTGTTTGAGCTCTGAAAACATGGATCTTTTTTGTTATTTTAACCATTTGTCATTTTCTGCAAAGAAAACGAATAAACGATAATATTTTTATTTGGAATTTGGGGGAAATGTTGTCAGTAGTTTATAGACTCAAACAAAAATGATCATTTTGCCCAAACACATACCTATAAGTAGTAAAATCAGAAAAACTGATCATTTTGCAGTGATCTTATTTTTTTCCAGAGCTGTAGTACCAGTGTAAGTCTACTGGATATTCTTCCTGTGACCAAAAAAAGCTGCTGTTTGTGAAATTTAAACTCAAAACTGGATTTTGTGCTCTATGAATATGAAGCAGGTCCACTGTTTAGTTTTCTGATTTCTGCAAACAGTGAGACAGGTTTAGTCTGAGCCTGGTTTTCCTTCACACAAACAAAACCTGTTTACGTGTTTTCCTGCTGTGTCTTTCCTCGAACACTCACATGTCTCTCCTGGTGTTGACGACAAAGTGCATCACTCAAACCCTGAACCTGCACAGAAGTCACATGAGGTCCTCAAAAAGACTGAAGGAGACCCACTGTGCTTGTGACTCCTATGGTTATAATCTATGACACCAGAGGATCATTCTGATATAATTTACACCAGGGTCAAACTCATTTTGGTCCGGGGGCCGTATCCAACCTACTTTGATCCCAGAGGGGCCGGATCAGAAAACTCATGGCAAATATACCCCAAAAATAACAATAACTTTGTTCAGAGAAACGCAAATCTATTACAGAAGTCTTTTTTATTTGATGAACTCTTTCTTTTACAAAATATTATAATATTATGAACAACGTGAAACTTTAAGAAAAGTGTAATTTCAACACAAACATACAGGTTTCCCATTCACCTCCCTGAACAAATAGAAATTAGTAAATTTTTCTTGGAAAATCCTGCACTCGGCATCCACTTTTCTAATTTTTGACATTTTGCTGATGAGGGTGTGACGTCAACAGTCAAAACGATGGTCCTGGGAGGCGTCATGCACAGAGGCGCGGGAGACGCTGTTATACTAAGCTGTGCAGAAAAGAGGCGCAGAAAATTACCAATATTTTAATAGAAATATAATTTAAATATTTTTAATAGAAAATCAGCCGAGGGCCAGATTAAAGGTCTTGATCTGGCCCCCGGGCCGCATGTTTGACACCTCTGATTTACACATTTTAAATCACAATTTTTATCTAAAATGACTTAATAAAAGAAACAAATGCGCCGACTTTCGTGTTAAAAAACTGCGGCGCCCAATGGGAGTTGATGTCGCCGTAAACATCACAGCAAAGCGCCGCGTTCTGTCGGCCCCTACTATGGATCACTGCACATCACACTAGAGCAGAGCAGATTTTTACATTTGTACCAAAATGACTACGCGACACTGCTCAGTCCTACGTGTATCACTGATTAAGAAAATAAAACTGAAGAACGTGTACCAGTTGAAAATAATTTATGTAACAGATGATACTCCCTATAAGTGTATATAGCTGTGATTGGATATCTTATTTGATATTGTATTTTATATTTTATTACTTTTTTTAAAATTTTATTCTACATATACATTTATTATTTTTTATTCTTATAATTATGTCTCATTGCTCCTTTTTTTCTTTCTATTTTTTCTCTGTTATACAGCTCGGGAAAAAAAAATAAGAGACCACTGCAAAATTATCAGTTTTTCTGATTTTATTTTTTTCAAAATATTATAATATTTTGTAAAAGAAAGAGTTCATCAAATAAAAAAGACTTCTGTAATAGATTTGCGTTTCTCTGCACAAAGTTATTGCTATTTTTGGGGTATATTTGCCATGAGTTTTCTGATCCAGCCCCTCTGGGATCAAAGTAGGTTGGATACGGCCCCCGGACCAAAATGAGTTTGACACTGGTGTAAATTATAACAGAATGATCCTCTGGTGTCATAGATTATAACCATAGGAGTCACAAGCACAGTGGGTCTCCTTCAGTCTTTTTGAGGACCTCATGTGACTTCTGTGCAGGTTCAGGGTTTGAGTGATGCACTTTGTCGTCAACACCAGGAGAGACATGTGAGTGTTCGAGGAAAGACGCAGCAGGAAAACACATAAACAGGTTTTGTTTGTGTGAAGGAAAACCAGGCTCAGACTAAACCTGTCTCACTGTTTGCAGAAATCAGAAAACTAAACAGTGGACCTGCGTCATATTCATAGAGCACAAAATCCAGTTTTGAGTTTAAATTTCACAAACAGCAGCTTTATTTGGTAACAGGAAAAATATCCAGTAGACTTACACTGGTACTACAGCTCTAGAGACCACTGCAAAATGATCAGTTTTTCTGATTTTACTACTTATAGGTATGTGTTTGGGCAAGATGATCATTTTTGTTTGAGTCTATAAACTACTGACAACATTTCCCCCAAATTCCAAATAAAAATATTATCGTTTAGAGCAGGGGTGTCAAACATGCGCCCGGGGGCTGGATCCGGCCCTCCAAGACCTTTAATCTGGCCCTCATCTGATTTTCTATTAAAACATTTGAATTATATTTGAATTTTCTATTAAAATATTGATAATTTTCTGTGGCTCTTTTCTGCACAGTTTAGCATAGCAGCGTCTCCAGCGCCTCTGTACGTGGCCCCTCCCACCAGAGCAGCACAAACGAAGACTCGCCTCTTTCCAAACGCTCTTAAAGGACCATCGTTTTGACTGTCGACCGTGACACCCTCATCAGCAAAATGTCAAAAATGAGAAAAGTGGACGCCGAGTGCGGGATTATGGGACACGTCATTTCGAACAAAACAAGAACTTGAACGGAGAATTGAGAAGACAGAAGATAATCGAATTATTGCTGGGACTGAAGAAACAGCAGTCTGTAATAGATTTGTGTTTCTCTGGACAAATATTTGGACTTATTCTTATTTTTGGGGTATATTTGCTGTGAGTTTTCTGATCCGGCCCCTTTGGGATCAAAGTACATTGGATACGGCCCCCGGGCCAAAATGAGTTTGACACCCCTGGTTTAGAGCATTTATTTGCAGAAAATGACAAATGCTCAAAATAACAAAAAAGATCCATGTTTTTAGACCTCAAACAATGCAAAGAAACAAGATCAAATTCATTTTAAAACAACATAATACTAATGTTTACACTTAAGAAGAGTTCAGAAATCAATATTTGATGCAGTAACCCTTATTTTTAATCACAGCTTTCATGCGTCTTGGCATGCTCTCCACAAGTCTGTCACATTATTCAGACCTGGTTTAGTCTTGGTTCAGACCTGGTTTAGTCCTAGTTTAGTCCTGGTTTAGTCCCATTTTTAACCTGGTTTAGTCCTGGTTTAGTGGTAGTACAGACCTGGTTTAGTCCTAGTTTAGACCTGGTTTAGCCTTGTCTCAGACCTGGTTTAGTCCTAGTTTAGACCTGCTTTAGTCTTGGTTCAGACCTGGTATAGTCCTAGTTTAGACCTGGTTTAGTCTTGGTTCAGATCTGGTTTAGTCTTGGTTCAGACCGGGTTTAGTCTTGGTTCAGACCTGGTTTAGTCTTGGTTCAGACCTGGTATAGTCCTAGTTTAGACCTGGTTTAGTCTTGGTTCAGATCTGGTTTAGTCCTGGTTCAGACCTGGTTTAGTCTTGGTTCAGACCTGGTTTAGTCTTGGTTCAGACCGGGTTTAGTCCTAGTTTAGACCTGGTTTAGTCTTGGTTCAGACCTGGTTTAGTCCTAGTTTAGACCTGGTTTAGTCTTGGTTCAGACCTGGTTTAGTCCTAGTTTAGACCTGGTTTAATCTTGGTTCAGACCTGGTTTATTCTTGGTTCAGACCTGGTTTAGTCCTGGTTTAGTCTTGGTTCAGACCTGGTTTAGTCCTAGTTTAGACCTGGTTTAGTCTTGGTTCAGACTGGGTTTAGTCCTGGTTTAGCCCTGGTTCAGTCCAAGTTTAGGCCTGATTTAATCCTAGTTTAGTCCTGGGTTTAGTCCCCTTTTTAACCTGGTTTAGTCCTAGTTCAGACCTGGTTTAGTCGTGGTTCAGATCTGGTTTAGTCCCAGTCTTTCACATTGTTCTTGGGTGACTTTATTCCACTCCTGGTGCAAGAACTGAAGTAGCTCAGCTTTGTGTTTGTGTTGGAATTCAACAGACGCTGGAATGGAATGGCTGTAATACATGTAGAGATGCTGATAGAGTGTGGGCTATTTAGCGATCTCTCCCAGGCCCTGTTCAAACCCTCCTCCATATGGTTACCTGTAAGATTCTGTACAAGGCTCCGCCCACAAGCCTACGTCACCCATGCTCCCACACGACAATTCTCCATAAATATACAAAAACATGATACAAAACTGGACACAACTTAATAACAAACCTTAATACCCCAAATACCCCCTCTGACCCCCCCCGTTCAAGTTAGTTGAACATTTCAGAGACAGGTTTTTCCAAAGTACATGTTTCTGATGGTTCTTCTGTGTGTTGAGAGGTTGCCCCTGGAAAAGACCAGAGCTGGAGGTGTCCACAGTGAAGATCAGCCCCCACAAACTGCAGCCCTGTGTGTTTGAGCTCTGCAAGTTCTACTCCCAATGCCTGTGTAGATCCTTCAGAGCCAAGGGACCCAAGAAGAGGTGAGGAACCAGAGGAAGAGAGCCAGAGGAGAGTCAGAGGAGAAGGAACAGAGGAGCAGGGTCAGAGGAGCAGAGCCAGAGGAGCAGAGTCAGAAGAGCAGAGCCAGAGGAGCAGAGCCAGAGGAGCAGGGCCAGAGGAGCAGGGCCTGAGGAGCAGAGCCAGAAGAGCAGAGCCAGAGGAGCAGGGCCTGAGGAGCAGAGCCTGAGGAGCAGGGCCAGAGGAGCAGGGCCAGAAGAGCAGAGCCAGAGGAGCAGAGCCAGAGGAGCAGAGCCAGAGGAGCAGAGCCAGAGGAGCAGAGTCAGAAGAGCAGAGCCAGAGGAGCAGGGCCAGAGGAGCAGGGCCAGAGGAGCAGAGCCAGGGGAGCAGGGCTAGAAGAGCAGAGCCAGAGGAGCAGGGCCTGAGGAGCAGGGCCTGAGGAGCAGGGCCTGAGGAGCAGAGCCAGAGGAGCAGAGCCATAGGAGCAGAGCCATAGGAGCAGAGCCTGAGGAGCAGGGCCAGAGGAGCAGGGCCTGAGGAGCAGAGCCAGAGAAGAAGAGGAGCAGAGCCAGAGAAGAAGAGGAGCAGAGCCAGAGAAGGACCAGAAGAGCAGAGCCAGAGGAGCAGAGGAGGAGAGGCAGAGGAGCAGAGCCAGAGAAGAAGAGGAGCAGAGCCAGAGGAGCAGAGGAGGAGAGTCAGAGGAGCAGGGCCTGAGGAGCAGAGCCTGAGGAGCAGGGCCAGAGGAGCAGAGCCAGAGGAGAAGAGGAAGAGGAGAAGGACCAGAGGAGCAGAGTCAGAGGAGCAGAGTCAGAGGAGCAGGGTCAGAGGAGCAGAGCCAGAGAAGGACCAGAGGAGCAGAGCAACAGGAGCAGAGCCTGAGGAGCAGACAGGAGAAGAACCAGAGGAGCAGAGCCAGAGGAGCAGAGCCAGAGGAGCAGAGCCAGAGGAGCAGAGCCAGAGGAGCAGAGCCAGAGGAGCAGAGCCAGAGGAGCAGAGCCTGAGGAGCAGGGCCAGAGGAGCAGGGCCAGAGGAGCAGAGCCAGAGGAGCAGACCCAGAGGAGCAGGGCCTGAGGACCAGAGCCAGAGGAGCAAGGCCAGAAGAGCAGAGCCAGAGGAGCAGGGCCTGAGGAGCAGGGCCTGAGGAGCAGGGCCTGAGGAGCAAGGCCAGAAGAGCAGAGCCAGAGGAGCAGGGCCTGAGGAGCAGGGCCTGAGGAGCAGGGCCTGAGGAGCAGAGCCAGAGGAGCAGAGCCAGAGTAGCAGAGCCAGAGGAGCAGAGCCAGAGGAGCAGAGCCAGAAGAGCAGAGCCAGAAGAGCAGAGCCATAGAAGAAGAGGAGCAGAGCCAGAGAAGAAGAGGAGCAGAGCCAGAGAAGGACCAGAAGAGCAGAGCCAGAGGAGCAGAGGAGGAGAGCCAGAGGAGCAGAACCAGAGAAGAAGAGGAGCAGAGCCAGAGGAGCAGAGGAGGAGAGTCAGAGGAGCAGGGCCTGAGGAGCAGAGCCAGAGGAGCAGGGCCAGAGGAGCAGAGCCAGAGGAGAAGAGGAAGAGGAGAAGGACCAGAGGAGCAGAGTCAAAGGAGCAGAGTCAAAGGAGCAGAACCAGAGGAGCAGAACCAGAGGAGCAGAGCCTGAGGAGCAGAGATGTTAGGGTAGAATGTTTGTGTTCTTAACAATAAATCTCACAGTGGATGTGTTTTGCAGATACTGCTCTGACAGTCACCTGTGGTACCAGAAGCACACTGTGGAGGTGTGCAGACGTGTGCGCAGACTCTCCTTCTCCAGGAGTGAGTACACGCACACACACACACACACACAAACACAAACACACACTTAAATACAAATACGTTTGAAGATCAGATCAGACAGAGAAAGCACATAGAAGATCCACTGTGATGAAAGGAGCTCCAGATCATTTATGTAAATACTTTGGATTCATTCCAGTGCACAGCTGCAGGAGCATCGTCTGTTGTATATTGTGCTTTTGTTTCCTTTTGTGCAGTGAAAAGGCGAGAAAGGCCCTGGAGGCGTCTCACACTGCCTCTTCCTCCCTCGCACACACACACACACACACACACACACACACACACACACACACACACACACACACACACACACACACACACACACACACACACACACACACACACACACACACACACGTACACGTACACTGTTGTTTACTGGTGGGGCTGTCACAGGGAGCGGGGCTGCACCACTTGCTCAGGTAACCACTGTCCTCAAATGGCCTCTGTGTGCTTTCTCTCCGTCCACAGACCTCAAACAAAGATGTCTGTCAAAGATGTGCGACAAACTGTGACCACCACGACCGAGCCCCCTTCACCGGGTCAGGGAGCTCCAGGCCGCTCTGCCGACCGACCACACCCCTCTTCTCACAGACCACACCCCTCTTCTCACAGACCACACCCCTCTTCTGACAGACCACACCCCTCTTCTCACAGACCACACCCCTCTTCTCACAGACCACACCCCTCTTCTCACAGACCACACCCCTCTTCTCACAGACCACACCCCTCTTCTCACAGACCACACCCCTCTTCTCACAGACCACACCCCTCTTCTCATAGACCACACCCCTCTTCTCATAGACCACACCCCTCTTCTCATAGATTACACCCCTCTTCTCATAGACCACACCCCTCTTCTCACAGACCACACCCCTCTTCTCACACTCCACACCCCTCTTCTCACAGACCACCCCCCTCTTCTGATAGACCACACCCCTCTTCTCATAGACCACACCCCTCTTCTCATAGACCACACCCCTCTTCTCATAGACCACACCCCTCTTCTCATAGACCACACCCCTCTTCTGATAGACCACACCCCTCTTCTCACAGACCACACCCCTCTGCTGACCGATCACACCCCTCTTCTAATAGACCACACCCCTCTGCTGACCGATCACACCCCTCTTCTAATAGACCACACCCCTCTTCTAATAGACCACACCCCTCTTCTGACAGACCACACCCCTCGACTCAGGCCCCGCCCACAGCCCCGGAGCCGGACAGGGGTTTGGACTTTCAATGCCATTTGACTGTTAGAAAGTATTTTATATTGTTAAATGCAAAAACAGACAATATCTTTTTGTTTTTGTAATGAAGTACAGTTTATTAGAAAAATAAAATCTCAAAATAAAATAGCCCTCTTGAATTTAAATCGATTTCCCCTTATAAAACATGTTAATATGGTGTTTTGGGTGAATATAGCATTTTCAAAACAATAAAAGGTAAAATGGTGATCTAAATATGTTGTGTTAATACCTTAGAAGTGTTATAGTTCGTCTTTAAAGTTGTTAGAAAAGGAGTGGTCAGAGTAATGTCCTTGCAGCAGTACTGCTTACATACAGTATCAGGTCCACCCATGTTTGCAAATGAGTCTGAGGCTAGACTGTGACAGCTGCAGTCCAGACTCTGTGACCTTTTCGTCCTATGACCAGTCCCACTGCTGTCCTGCTGTGGGACACCTCTGCAAACCGTGTCCTCAAAGTGTTTCATCTGAACTTTACTTGTGTCAAAGAAATAAGCAAAACTTCAGGTCTCCCGAGAGTCTATACAGAAGGACTCAGGGCTCTCAAGTCTCACGCTTTGAGAGTGTAACACACGCAATTCAACGTGTTCACACGCTCACACGCCACACATGGTATTTCTCACGCTGAAATTTAGTTACGCAATTCAAGCGCAGCGCCCAGCGCTTCTGTGTCCAGAAAATCGGTCTGTGTGGCTCAGAAGAGTTAGTTATGCACCGCCGTTTTCAGCGTAAAAAAAAACCCTCACTTGCACCCCCCCCACCCCTCCCGCTCTGTTTAAATAGTGTCTAAAACAGGGGCCCAATACGTTGATCTACCAGTCGACTGGTGTCAAATACTACGACACAGGTTTTGGTCTCGAGATGAGTGTAATCATATTTCATTACAGCTGCTGCCGTTAGCAATAAACTTTTACCGGTGTGCGGGACCGCGCGGGGCTTCTCACTGCAGCCTGCGCGCTCGTCTGGAGCCGCGGTGCGCGCGCAGCATGTTCCCTACAGCATGTACCTTCGCTTCACATCCTCCTTTTCACACAGGAGGAGCCTGTGTACGCTATACGCGGGGAGAGTGACCGTGCATTTGGTAAATGTACAGAGGCTGGTAAATACCACTGCAAAACCAGTAAGAGAATGTGACTCCAGGTAGGAAGTTGAAAAAACAGGTTAAAAAAAGGGGGGGGTTCTCAAACTGTGGGTGAGGGTCCAAAAACGGGGCACAGAGTGTTTAAGTGCAGTGCAGTTTGCTTAGCTTATTTTAAGATTAAAATTAACATTTATCAGATAAAATGGAGATAGATTTATGAAAACTTATTTATGTGAGTCAGCCTTTTTCCACATGAAGATCATTAAGTCCAAGTACTGTTCCAGCATGACTGATGATCATTTAGAAATGTTCTTAAGTCTGGCTGTCAGCAGCTCCTGTCCAGACTATGCATCCCGACCTGATTCCATCCAGTGCAAGTCACATTTTGTGAGAAGTTAGTGCAAAGTGGCTGAAATGACCCCAGATTGCATCTCAGAGCATTTAGAGTTCAAAAATTTTCCGGGGGGACCCCCCAAGCTTTTCAGTGACTTTCAGCTTTTTTCCATTACTGGTCACTTTCATCCCTGTTTATATTAATTTATACAGCATTAAGTTAAGCAGGACAGATATTTCTTTTATTCTGTTCATTTTGTTATTTTGTATTAAAAATAAATTGCTGATAATTATTTATTTTCCCTGTGTTCATATCACTCAAATATGCATCTAATTAAATTCAGGTTTGAGTCAAATAGTTAAAAAATCGCTTCACACATACAAAAAATGGCTAAAAAGATTCACTACTCCACGAAGTGAATCTGCTCCCCGGAAATCTCACTCCGACCGAACTTCAAAACTTGAGAGCCCTGCAGAAGGTGCTCTCACTATTGACCATAGTATTGATTGTACTTCCTCACTTGCACTTATGAATGACACTGTTAGTTTAAAGTAAACACACCATCTGGAAAAAGTCTCTTACCAAAACAATCAAAGATGGCATTTTTAATCATTTTATTTTATTTTATTTTATTTTAATTTAATTTAATTTAATTTAATTTAATTTAATTTAATTTAATTTAATTTAATTTTTTAAAAATAATTAGAAATAATAACAATTGAAATAATAACAACAATAATGGCAATAACAATAACCACAACAATAACAACAATAATAACAATAGCAACAATAATAATAACAACAACAACAATAACAACACTAATAATAGTGACAACAACACTAATAACAATAATAATAATAACAACAACAACACTAATGACAACAACAATAATAACAACAATAACAACACTAATAACAATCATAACAACGATGACAATAATAACAACAATAACAATCAATCAATCAAACATTATTTATAAAGTGCTTTTTATACAAAATGTAACACAAAGCACCTTACAGTGATTAAGGATTAGAAGATTGACTTTTATTGATCTCACACAGGAGAAACAACAACAACAATAATAAAATAATAACAACAATAACAACAACAATAACAATAATAATAACGCATGAGTCTTATACAGCGCTTTTCCAGACGCTTAAAGTCATTTTATAATTTGGTGCATTATTTATTCAAGCCACAGCTGCCCGTTCACCGCCAGCACACACATTCATCCCACTTTCATACTAAGCAATGTGGGTGAAGTGTCTTGCCTCAGGATCCAGCAACAGTTTCTGCCACTAATGCCCCACTGTGGCACCTGATATTCCCAGTGTTCTCCCATCCGAGTAACTAACCAGGCCTATTCCTGCTTTGCTTCTGAGGTGTGCCCAGAGCAGGAGGTTTGAGGACTTTAGTAAAGAAGATTCACTCACTCCTCCAGTCCCTCAACTCAACTGTTTGTCACTAAAGCTGCCGTCTGTAACATTATAAGCTTTTTTTTTCACCAGTTGATATCAGATGTGAAACCTGTCCCCCTCACACTGCTCACTTAAACTATAGTGAACCCAAAATCCCACTGCATTCCATCTTAATATATATGTACTATAGTAAAACATATGAGGAATTGAAGAATTTTAACATTATGTCAACCAGAATAGTCCTGGGGGGTCCACTCCTGCCCCCCCCCTCCCCTTCTCCCTTTAACCTGAGCATCAGATAAGTGGAGGTCGGGCCGGGGGTCAAGCATCGCTCCTGCCCAGAACAAAGCCCCCTCTGTCCCATCAACATGCCTCAAGACAGGGCACCCGCTCAGCCTGTGCTCCGGCGTCACCCGATCACCCACAACCGACCAGGTGTGTGTGTGTGTGTGGAGAAGGGGGGGGGTCAGGCAGGTGGGAGGGACTGTGATAGTGAGCGACAGGTGACCGCTGACCAGAGTTGTTGAGAGGGACCCGGAGTTACACTGACCTACGGCGTTGTGAGGTAAGGACTTCTTATGTACAGGGTGTATTTATCCAACTTGACATGTTTTAGACGCTTTGTATGGATTTGATATTTAAGACGTGTTTTTTTTTGTCCATCTGATTAATGAGGAGAGCAGGTCATGGATGAGATGGTTTAATATACTTCCAATAGACTGAGCTGTACAGGACTAAATAAGATAAAACAAACAGACATAATCTGTACAGGATCCAGAGTATCTGCCACTTTCTCGTTTCCATGGAGATGTTATCGCTCTGCCTAGAATGTTGGACAAAAGTTATCGTCACAGGGACAAGCAGGTGATGCAAACAGGCCAAGGCACAGGTCAGCTCTGTGGAGAGGCAAGAAAACTACTAATAAAAACACCTGTAATGGAATAAATGCAAGGCACTTTAAAGCCATACTATGGAACAAGGCAAGGTCAACAGTCAGCTTTAAAAAGTTGACTTTAAATCTGGGGTGCCCAGCTTTATTCGAGTAGATTTGATTATCCATAGTGTATTTTTTAACGCAGCCCTTTGTGACATAATCATACCTCAATGCGCTTCCTGCACATAATTATACAGTTTTTATCTATTGTAAACTGGAATTTTATGAACTTTGGCATACCACTCAGTTTCATTTTATGCACAAAAAGTTGTGTATGCACTGAAAAATTATGAAAAGCTGTAATGCAGCTTTAATTCTGACTAAACCAGGACTGAGTTAGTAATAAACCAGGTCCTAACTGGTTGTAAGACTGAACAAGGACATACAAAGATTAAAAAAGGAGGAAAATATTAAATAGTCCTGGAGACCTCCAGAGGCACTGAAAGCAGGAGGACAAAGATACAATTACCCTCTATAATCTTGTATTCATCCAAACTAAACATTATAATCCTGTATTCATCTGCACTAAAGATGTGTGTTTGTGTTACAGACTTCACACTGTTCTGCAGCTGGTGTTTATGTCATTGACCAGAGGCACTGAGGTGGCCATGTTTGTGCTGTGGGTCCTGCTCATGTCCTCAGCTCCAAAAGGTGCCTCCTGATCCTACACCACTACTACTATTACTACTACTACTACTACTACTACTACTATTACATTTATATTTCATTGCATATAGAAAGTTCTTGCAAAAAAAAAAAAACTTAATTTGATTTTCATGTTTTCCTCCTCAGCTCTTGGAGCGACTTCATTCCTGTGCTCTGACCCGGAGACTGGAGAGCACAGTCCTGACAACATCCTGGGTAAGAACATGTCACCCATCCTGCAGTGAAGGGGGCTTCTCATCTAATGAATAAATGTTGGAATTTAGCTTGAAAATGTGAAGATTCTTAAGTCCTGGTCCTCCTCCTGACCCTTGTTTTCCTCCTGATTCTGTTCTCTTCCGACCCCTGTTCTTCTCCTGACCCTGGTCCTCCTGGTTCTTCATTCCCGGTTCTTCGTGTGTTCCAGAGTGTGTGGGGGACAGGTTCACGTGGCTGCACTCTGTTCTGGAGAGCTTCCCTTCTGTGCTGCTCTTCAGTCTGAGGCTGCGCTGCTTCACAGGCCTGTGCCCTCGAGACCTGGAGGACTATGGCTGCCAGTGCCGCTTCAGTACAGGGGGCCGCAGTGAGGGGGGCAGCGGGGTGGCCATGGACGAGCTGGACTCGTGAGTACCATTATACTGCCTGAGCAGAGGTTATTACCAAAAGTATTGTGGTCCACCACACAGACATGAGAGAAACTTGACAGTTCTGTTGTACAGCCGTGCTGTGGTTTTCCTGAAGGTCCAGACATGTGACTGTCCCTCTCCTCAGGTGCTGTGAGAACCACAGACTGTGTTACCAGAGTGCTGCCCCCTGCAGGCCGGAGGTGCCCCTGCTCCCAGAGAACTTCACCTGTTCAGCAGCAAACCTCAGCCTGAGCTGTGGTGAGTAGAGTGCACATGCACATACTGTAGTGGTATTTTTACAGTGGCTTCACATTTGTAAAAGCATAATTCTGTATAATTGGGGCCAAACACCGAAGGTGCTAGGCACCATAGCGTTTCTACTGATTCTTATAAATTATTCTTCGACCTATGGGAATCTATGGCAACCCCTAGAACCGTCTGGTAAAAAGTTGTGAAATTTTGCATGCACATTCCAGCCAGTCTCCTCATTACCCACAGCAATTTATAGGCCCCCAGCCCCAACAGTCTAGTGCCACCAGCAGGTAAAAATTGCTGGAATTTTCTGCGTTGCTAGGCAATGCAGAAATGTACCTTTGATCTGTCTTTGATGTGTCTTTGATCTAGCCGAAGTGAGCTCATATCTCGGGAACCCTTCATTGGAAGCCTGGGAACCTGGGAAGCCTGGCTAACAGACCCTGTTAAACCCTGTTAGACCCTGTCAGACCCTGTTAGACCCTGTCAGACCCTGTCAGACTCTGTTAGACCCTGTCAGACCCTGTCAGACTCTGTTAGACCCTGTCAGACTCTGTCAGAATCAGAATCAGGATTGAACGTAGCGTTTGATTGGCTGTCATGACAAAACGATAATACATGCTGAGGCCTACATGCACCTTCGGTGCTTGGCCCCACATTGCTGCTTGCAGCTATATTATAGTATTTATTGTTTTAAATGTCACTGTTACGTTCACAAACAGCTAAATAAGCTGTTTGGAGCTTTCTACCATGTTATGACTCTAAAAGCCAGCCTAAAGTCATCCATGAGTCCGTCCATAAAATCGAGCCATATCTCCTGGGCTTATTCAAACCCTCCTTATTGTTAGCACTCAACTCACAACCCTTGTGCCCTGTCCTCCCTGTCCTCCCTGTCCTCCCTGTCCAGACTGGGGCTCCTGGTGCCAGCGCAGTCTTTGTGAGTGTGACCAGGCGGCCCTGCTCTGTCTGGGACATCAGCCCTACAACCTGAGACTCCGAGGTCTGCCCGCAGACTCCTGCTCCACCCACACACCCACAGGTATTTACCTACATAAAGGGCAGAGTGAGGGGGGAGGCGGGGTCTGGAGGTATACGGGACGGTGTGATTGGTCTAACAGGTAAGAAGAAGGTAAGAAGAAAAATAGTATTGGAGAAATTTATAAATCTATTATAATATATCTATATGTTAAAGTAATATTTGTGGCACCTGAATTAAGTCTGGTTCTGTTTCAGGTGTAAACTTCACAGAGGCCAACCACACGGCGACCATCACAGGTGACTTTTATTTCATCTAAATGAGAGGCAGACGCTGAATGTACAGTACCTGACTGTATTCTTCTGTCTCAGATGTGTTTGCTGCAGTCAACAGTTCGGAAATGTTCTTCTACAACTCCTCCCTCTCATTCACCGGTAGGTCATCAGGTGTATTCTTGCTCCTGTTTGCATCTTTATGAACACACTTGATCATTTTAATCATGTATTAGTCTTATATAATACTTATCTATTTTGGTATTCATTGTTGAGAAGAAGAGTCTAAGGCCAGGGGGCGCTCTGGGACAGTTGCGCATGTGTTGGTTGATCTGTGTGTCTGTTTCACTTTGGGGTTTTCTCACTCTTCCTTTTTTGAGCCCTAACGGGAAACCGATGCTAGAAGTTTGGGCTTCATAAAAAGGAATGTAATTTTGTGCATAATTACACTGTGTTGTGGTGAACCCGCACTGTACCCACAGCTAAAACCAAAGCCCAGTGTAACAGATGATGGTTGTGTTTGTCAGACCTGGATCCTGAGACCTGGAGCACATGGGAGAACCAGAGTACAGAGGCTGGGTCAGAGCTCCTCTCCACACCACACCCCACAGGTAACATCCACCAGCACTTTTACACTTAAAGGCAAATTAACGTTTTTTTTACAATCTGAGCCTTCTTTCGGCAATAAAACAAGTAGTTTTACTCACCCATAGCATTTTTCTGTCAATTGGAGCAGTATCGCAGAACTTATGTTGAGCCGTTCTGTTCTAGTAATGATCCCGTATCCGTTAACATGGGGCTCGTATCATTTGCTCGGGGCATTACTTTGCGGTGTCCAAATAACACAAACTTTAGCACTTTTCAAATCATAGAAGCCCGATGTCTTAATGAAAGATTTCGTTTGAAGCAAAAGTGGCCTGTAATCCGAGATTTAGCCATAGTTTCGAGTAGATGAGGACGCCAGTGCGCATGCGCGGAGTGCTCCCGGGACCCAAACATGAAACGCAAAGCTGAAAACTATGGATAAATCTCGGATTACAGGCCACTTTTGCTTCAAACGAAATCTTTCATTAAGACATCGGGCTTCTATGATTTGAAAAGTGCTAAAGTTTGTGTTATTTGGACACCGCAAAGTAATGCCCCGAATACAAATGCTAACGGATACGCTACAACATAACTTTCTTCAAACAGCTCCAAATGACACGAACGTGATATGGGTGAGTCAAACGACTTGTTTTATTACCGAAAGAAGGCTCAGATTGTAAAATAACGTTACTTTTCCTTTAAATACAGTCACGCTTATAGGAAACATCGTTGTCTTATGTGATCAGTGTATGTTTGTTTGCACGATTGTTCATAGTCTGACGTGAGTTAAAGCCGCTGTTAGGAAAAAATGAAAAACTAAACAGCACGTACAGTAGAAAGTAACAGTAAACAAAACAGCCACTTCACAAGAGGATGTACCAACACAGACGGGCGTGCCAGAGTGGACCTTTATCTGCCGTACATCTCCACCTAGAAGCCACGGGCCATTCATTTGAGGACAGTGAGGTTCAGGTCTTAGCCAGAGAAAAGAACTGGTTTGAGAGGGGGGTTAAAGAGGCTATTTTTGTCAAAAAAAAAGAGAATCATTCCTTGAACAGAAATGGAGGGGTCAGACACAATTTGTCTCCCATATATAATTCCATTCTCAAACCTAAATCAAAACAAACAAAGAAAACAATAGGACTAGCCAGGTCAGGTCCAGAGGTGTGAAAACGTTCATTATGGTACTGAATGGGTATGCTAAACTAGACCCCAGACAGAAACTGAAAACAAAAGACAGAAACTGAAAACAAAGAGGTGTGATAGTGTCATAGTCATTTCATTGTAGTTAGCTCCTCCCTTCAAGCAGATATAAGCAGTGTCCACCAGCCCTCTAGCCAGAACTGACGAAGCAGCTTGGACGATGAGCTGCAAAACATCTTCGACCAAATAAACTTTGTCCACTTGACAAATTGAATTTCTCCCTTTACCATGGATTCTAGCTGGACGACTGAGGGATTCTTCACACATCAGTAGAACGTACATGCAGCAACATGCAAAGGGATTTAGATTAGAAATATTAAAAGGTATTATTACATTAGTCATGACATACTGAGATGTTCGGTACATGTGCACCTCAAGTAAGAACATTCAAAGTGCTCCAGTTTGCCTCATTTATATTTGGTAACATGTACAGTTAATACATCTGCCTAAGTACAATCTAATAAGTAAACACAGTCTTCTCCAACTCCTAACCCCTTCTAGCATGGGACTGCATGTGAGGACTTGTGTTTTAACATGAAGTATTTCATGAGAAAATGGAGTTTTATCTTTTCCAAACAGTCAGTGTTCATCATGTGTTGTTTTATTCATGTTATATTCATAGAATAGAATAGAAGTCTATTGTCACTATACAAGTGTAGTGAGATGTCATTTGGAGCGACATAATAGACACAGTATATAAGAATAGAATAAAATAAAATAGATAAATAGATTAAAAAGAATGAGTTCAATTTACAACAATAATACATTATAGTAAAGCTATAAAACAATATGAAGAACAATATGTACATTTACACTATCATTGCACAGTAGAGTCACATCCATGTTATAGTACAGGATTATATTGACTGGAGCATGTGATGTGTGCAGAGAAGGCCCTGGGACAGGAGCAGGTGGAGGAGGTGGAGGTGGAGGTGGAGGAGGTGGAGATGGAGGAGGGGGCAGGAGGAGAGCCAGAGGAGCAGCCAGAGGACCAGGCCATGTTCTCCAGTCTGTTGCTCCAGGGTAAGCGTAAACATAAGAATCAGAATCAGAATTTTATTTTTAATGCTAAGATCCACTCGTGTCAAATAACAATTTTGAAACAAACCCTAGAACTCTCAGAATTTATTGAACCAAGTCCCCTGGATCCCACTTTATAATAACTGCACATGACTTTATTAAAACAGGAGTAACCAGGGAGAAGCTGTGGTCCCCGACTAATATACAGTATGTAACAGGCGAGTGTGACAAAACAAAGGATGAAAGAAGCATAAAGTGTAAAATGTATTTAGAGTCATGTTAAAAGTCTTTTCTATTGTTTATGGCATTGAAAGTGCTGTAGTTGCTCTTTTGTGTATAAAGTGCTGGAGTGAAACCGGATTAAGGTGTGTAGATTCTGAGATGTTTAAATTGCACCTTAGGAGCCTATAGGTCAGGGGTGGGCAAAGTTTTTGACTCGTGGGCCACAAAAGGTTCTAAAATTTGACAGAAGGGCCGGACCAGGAGCAGCTGGATTTAGTGTTTTGGTAAAAACACTAAAAATACGAAGACCTTTATTTGTTTAAAATCATGCTGATGGCCAGTAAGGAAGTTGTAACTAGGAACTGGCAAAAAGTGACTCATTGGAACTGAAACAGTGGATTGAAATAATTGAGGAAATTAATTTGATGGAAAGAATGACTCATTATCTAAGGTTGAAGGTGGGCAAATTTGAGAAAAGTTGGTCTAAATGGATAGACTATAAGAACAAGGGAAATGTATAGTTTTTTTTCCTTTTTGTTTGCTTGTTTGTTTTTTCTATAGAACCCCACAGATTTTGCTGTTCTATACCTCTGTTTTTGAAAAAGCATACATAAAAAGTAAAAAAACAAAAACAAACTATGAATAACATGGGATATGTAGAAAACATGTGCTTTATTTCAATTAAAAATGAACAAAAACATTACAACAAAATGTCCATCTTTCAAGTTCCACAGTATTTAGCTTTTTATTGAAATGACTCTTAAAACAGAAACTTTTATTAATAAAATACAGCTTTTTTTATTACTAATAATTTTAAAGTACTGAAAGTTCTGAGTAAACGTGGAGCAAAACGCCACACCTCAACAAAGGTCAATGTATGTAGTGCGTCAGCTGTTGGAAAGCGCCAGAATTGCAGGGAAATTAAAACATTAAAACATTGACAAGGTTTATTAATATAATTTCTTCAAGTTCGGCGGGCCGGATTAAGAAGCTTAACGGGCCGCATATGGCCCCCGGGCCGTAGTTCGCCCATGCCTGCTATAGGGTCTAAAGAGTCATGTGCTGATTCTGAAACAGGCCATCCTGCATTGAAGCACCTATACAACTACAACTAACACCTACAACTTTAACCAGGAGAACTCAGAGCAAAATCTGACACAGCAGTGCCTTCTGCTGTAGCGGACAGAACACGGGTCAGTTGGATCCAGGCTACAACAATGTTAACCCACAACATTAAAAGACATGAGGAGTGGCTCTGGGTGCACACAGCTGTCACCTGACTCCTTTAACCCAAACATGCATTATGCTCAAAAGTTATTTACGTTATTTACAATCATCACAAACTGGCTGGTCTGCAGTCCAGAGCCAGGCCCCAGTCAGCTGAGAGCTGACGCCCCGACACAGACCTGATCCGTATGAGCTTCATTCATTATTTTTGTTTAAATATTTACTGTGACAATAAAACAATCACATTAGACTCATGCAGACATTTCTGGGCCAAACTCAAGCTGTTCTGAGCTGTTGTCTGAATAATCTGTGTGGATCAATCAATCAAAAAATCAAAACGTTTTACTTTATGGCCGAAGTACATGAACACAGCACGTGTATCAGGGAGCTCTCTGATTGGCTCATGTGGATCAGGGAGCTCTCTGATTGGCTCATGTGTGTCAGGGAGCTCTCCGATTGGCTCATGTGTGTCAGGGAGCTCTCCGATTGGCTCTCATGTAGATCAGGGAGCTCTCTGATTGGCTCTCATGTGGATCAGGGAGCTCTCTGATTGGCTCTCATGTGTGTCGGGGAGCTCTCTGATTGGCTCATGTGGATCAGGGAGCTCTCTGATTGGCTCATGTGGATCAGGGAGCTCTCTGATTGGCTCATGTAGATCATGGAGCTCTCTGATTGGCTCTCATGTAGATCATGGAGCTCTCTGATTGGCTCATGTGGATCAGGGAGCTCTCTGATTGGCTCATGTAGATCAGGGAGCTCTCTGATTGGCTCATGTGGATCACGGAGCTCTCTGATTGGCTCTCATGTAGATCATGGAGCTCTCTGATTGGCTCTCATGTAGATCATGGAGCTCTCTGATTGGCTCATGTGGATCAGGGAGCTCTCTGATTGGCTCTCATGTGGATCAGGGAGCTCTCTGATTGGCTCATGTGGATCAGGGAGCTCTCTGATTGGCTCTCATGTGGATCAGGGAGCTCTCTGATTGGCTCTCATGTGGATCAGGGAGCTCTCTGATTGGCTCATGTGGATCAGGGAGCTCTCTGATTGGCTCTCATGTAGATCATGGAGCTCTCTGATTGGCTCATGTGGATCACGGAGCTCTCTGATTGGCTCATGTGGATCAGGGAGCTCTCTGATTGGCTCATGTAGATCATGGAGCTCTCTGATTGGCTCTCATGTAGATCATGGAGCTCTCTGATTGGCTCATGTGGATCAGGGAGCTCTCTGATTGGCTCATGTGGATCACGGAGCTCTCTGATTGGCTCTCATGTAGATCATGGAGCTCTCTGATTGGCTCTCATGTAGATCATGGAGCTCTCTGATTGGCTCATGTGGATCAGGGAGCTCTCTGATTGGCTCATGTGGATCACGGAGCTCTCTGATTGGCTCTCATGTAGATCATGGAGCTCTCTGATTGGCTCTCATGTAGATCATGGAGCTCTCTGATTGGCTCATGTGGATCAGGGAGCTCTCTGATTGGCTCTCATGTGGATCAGGGAGCTCTCTGATTGGCTCATGTGGATCAGGGAGCTCTCTGATTGGCTCTCATGTAGATCAGGGAGCTCTCTGATTGGCTCATGTGGATCACGGAGCTCTCTGATTGGTTCATGTGGATCAGGGAGCTCTCTGATTGGCTCATGTGTGTCAGGGAGCTCTCTGATTGGCTCTCATGTAGATCAGGGAGCTCTCTGATTGGCTCTCATGTAAATCAGGGAGCTCTCTGATTGGCTCTCATGTAAATCAGGGAGCTCTCTGATTGGCTCTCATGTAGATCAGGGAGCTCTCTGATTGGCTCATGTGCGTTGGCCCTTCAGCACCTTTAGAGTCAGTGACACTGGACGTGACACACCCTGTACGGTGGTGCGTTTACTGACACCTGCACAGTCAGACATTACAGTGTTTACAGATTTGTTCAGCCGGTTACACATAAAAAAGAATACTTTATTTGTAATGAACAGTTTAAGAATGATTCAGACTTCAGTGTTTGGGTGAGGAGTTGGAGTTATGGTTAGAATTATTCTTTATAAACTTGTTGTTCATTGTGAATGAAGTTCTTTATTCTTTATTAAGGCTGTCAAAGTGTGAACAGCATGTTTACACTGGACATTTATTACCCAAATGACAGCTTAATTCATAATAACTTTGGAAATATTTTAAAGGAATCTGTCTGTTTGAATGGATTGTGATCTGACAGTACAAAGTACATTTCATAATTAACTGGATTCCTCGTGTCTCTCAGATGTGAACAGAACTGCAGAAGAGGAGCTGGAAGAGGAGGAGCTGCACACCTCCCACAATGCATCAGGAGGAGCCAGCGCTGGAGGTGGGCCAATCACACACGCCTCCATTTCCCATTTGACCACACACACCGCACAGGCCTGACTCTCTGATAGATTATTTTAGATACAAGATGTGATTTAGTCTGTCTATAGTTGATCATAATAATAAAACATTACATTTATACCGTGAGATTCAAGACCTGCTTACAGTGCCTTGCCTAATGACACAACCGTTTGCACTAGAGCCACTGGGAGAGCTCTCCCATCCAGGTACTCAGCAGGCTTTACTTAGGCTTCAGGGATCTGAAGAAATCAAGCTTTAAGTGCAAGTAGAGGCAATAGCAGTTACTGTTATTAGCTTTATTTGAACTGCTTCACACGTTGTTGAAGCACCAGAAGCACAGATTTGACCTAACCTGGGAAATCCCAGGCTGCTTTCGTTCGTTCCGATCTGAAAGACAGCCTGGCGACTATGGCAAGCGAGCTCTCCTGATTCTGGGAGCCAATCAGAGAGCGGGGAGGGGTGGCAAGACGGTGACGCGTACTACGTGACAAACGGAAGCTTGTACTTTGAACTGACAACTGACATGATTGGCTATGGGCTACGTATACGCCACATGATAGACATTCGTAACGCCCAATAAACGGCCATTGGTGATCGTAAACCACACCTCCGCTCCGAGATATTCAGTAGGTGGCTCCCAGACCATATATCACTTGTGATATGGTCAGGTGTAAACCAGGCAAGATTTGACCCACTGTAGTCACAGGATCACACGTGTTGTATCTCCTACAGCTTCTGTCTGGTCTGCTCCTGATGGACTACAGCCTGAGGGCTTCTCTGCATCTCCACCAGCTCCTCCAGGGAAAAGCCCCTCTCCCACCGTGCCCGATGAGGCCTCCACTCCAAGCACCACAGCTCCCAGCATGCCCCTGGAGTCTGCAGGTTAGGCTTACTAATAAACATAGGTTTTGGTTTTTCCATGCTTTGTGGGGACATTACATTGACTTCATTGCCTGGAGATTGTAACCTTAACCATGTTTTAGGCACTGTTTTAATCCATATCTGAACTTTAGACCATGTTGTTGATCTAATAATAAAGGATTTACATCATGGGGACTAGATTTTTGTTCCCATAAAAGAGACAGGTTCTACCTTACTTTATAAACTTCACCTCAGCTTCCAGTGAAGCCCCGAAGCACCGGAGCGCCTCCTGCTGTCAGCCACGCGAGTAACCAGTGAGAAAATAACTGAAGTCTGAATGCTCTGCTGTAGAGGCATGTGTGACTACAGTTTGACCATAGAATGAGTCCTCTGATGGTTTAAGGGCTTAAAAACTGCACTGTGATGCAACAATCTGGACAAAATGTGAACACAGCATTTTCAAGGCTTTGAGGCTTATTGGTTATTGGTTACTGGATTAATTAAACAAGCGTGAATGAACCAAAATGCAACTCCAGGTATATTTTTGATGAAGGGCACAATAAACCATGGTTAAAGGCTCAAAAAGAAAATTTGGCATAATACATGTACTTCAACTTCAAATATTGATTGTGTATTTTCTGTGTATCAGGTTTGGCTACTCTGCTGACCACGACTGCTGTGACCAAGCAGCCTGTGGTGAAGGTGGAGGAAGAAGAGGAGGAGGAGAGAGAGAAAGAGGGGGAAGAAGAGGAGGAAGAGGTCAAGTCTGCGGAAATAAGTATGCGAAATATCACCAAAGAAGCTTTTTGTTTATAGTACAGCAAACATCTGCACTGTGTGACAGGAGTGGGTTTGGGGGAGGACAGGTTAAAATACCCATGGCCATGTAGATTCCCATATTTATCGGTTCAGTTTTACAAAGGAAACCCTCATGTGTGGAGTCTTGTTTTAGACCTTAATCTTAGTCCTGCTTTACACTGCAAAAGAGCTTGGCCAAAATTTAAAGGGATATGCCACCCCCAGGTCCAACTTGGGCATCTCCCCACAGTCCAGAGGCTAAAATAAGTGGTGGAAAGCGTTTTCCTGGTCACCCAGCCATTGTCCGAGTCTGTCAGCACTGACCGCCGCGCGCAGCTGCAGCTACTCCGCGTTAGACTGGAGTCTAACGTCGCCAGAGAAAGATTTCGGCCAAAAGGAATTAATTTGCTCGATGCTTTTCCCAATTACTTTGTGTGTAGTGCGCATTCATATCGAGTGCAAATAAATGTGCAAATCAACACAGAGAGCTTGCCTTGGTCATTTTGGGTGGGAACTATTTTACAGTGCGGAAAAACACAGCCGAAGCACACAGGGGAATCCCTGTTACGCACCACGTTGGGAGTTCCCCTCTTACGCAGCGTGCTGTGTGCTTCGGCTCTGTTTTTCCGCACTGAAAAATAGTTCCCACCCAAAATGACCAAGTCAAGCTCTCCGTGTTGATTTGCACATTTATTTGCACTCGATATGAATGCGCACCACACAGAAAGTAATTGGGAAAAGCATCGAGCAAATTAATTCCTTTTGGCCGAAATCTTTCTCTGGCGACGTTAGACTCCAGTCTAAGGCGGAGTAGCTGCAGATACTGCGGCGGTCAATGGCGACAGACTCAGACAATGGCTGGGTGAGCAGGAAAACGCTTTCCACCACTTATTTTAGTCTCTGGACTGTGGGGAGATGCCCAAGTTTGACCTGGGGGTGGCATATCCCTTTAAAGTTCAAAGTTCAGCTTTATTGACAAAAACCATATGTACAGGACTTTTAAATTGCAGCGCCCCCTAGGCCCACAGTGAACACGAAACATCTGATAAACAAGACAATAAACACCATGACTAAAACATCACATATAAAACACTAAGAGCGCACGTTACATACAGCTCCTTTACAGTTACAATTTAATGTTTCTATTCTCTGCTTTTTAGTGTCTGCTCCAGAAACGGTGAACGCAGCGGCCCCAACACCAGCGCTGGTTTTACCCACAGTCCCTGAACAAAGCTCCAGAGAAGAGTTCACAGCACCAGCCCCAGGTCAGACCCTAACATCTGTCTGGGCAGATCGGGCTTCAGTCCTGTTCATAAAGACCAAATTATGACTCATAATGAGAAAAAAATAGTGCTATCAGGTGATTTAAATAATTCATCTAATTAATAACAGGATTTTTTCATTCATTAATCTAATTAATCACATTTTAATCTCGTGAGAGAGAGAGACAGAGAGATTGAGAGAGGCAACCCACTTTGCGATTGAGTTTGTCAGTTTTTCTGTGTGTGAAGAATCCCTCAGTCGTCCAGGTAGAATCCATGGTAAAAGGAGAAATTCAATTTGTCAACTGGACAAAGTTTATTTGGTCGAAGACGTTTGAATTGAATTTCTCTTTTTACCACAGTTTTTCCGTGCTCAATTTGCTCATTCATTTCTAGGGTAACCATTCGTCCGGATTTCGTCCGGACAGTCCGGTTTTAGAGCTGTCTGTCCGGCCGTCTGTCACGTGTCCTCCTTTTTTACATTTTGTCCTCCTTTCGGACCCTCATCGGCCACCCTTGCATAAATCGTCATAAATCCCCACCCATTATTTACACTTGCTACTCTGCGACGTTGTGTCGTATGCAAACATTTGCGATCTGCGCCGCGCGCAGCTGATACAGCCCGTCAGCCCCTCGTATTGTCCGCTCTCTATCTGCGCTATCAGCCACTCTTTGAGGTGCAACTTGGCTCCTTCTTCCATCTTCATCGCCTTATTTCTGTCCCTTAAAATTGTGTTTTCTTTAGTGCCATGCGTAACAGGTTTCGCTTACGTTTCCTCTCAATGTAGACAGTTAAAATACGTTACAATATTTACATTATGGCTTTCATAATTGCAAATAATATTTTGGGGATTTTGTGCGAATTACACAAATCCAGGTAGTGAGATCTTACCTCTTAAAAGTGAAATGCAGAACTACTAGTTCTGCATTTCTTCTTTCTTCTTTGCCATGGCATATGATGGCATGGCAAAGACATGTTTTTTCAGTGAATTAGTGATGATATTTTTTTTTGTTCATATCATCTTGACCATAATTTGCCACATTTTTCTTTTTGATGGGTGTTCCATGTTAATAAATATATGTTGACTTCATACATTCCCCGAGGGAATGTATGAATGTATACATCCCCCCCCCCAAAAAAAACCAAAAAAAAAAACCCAAGGTGTTCTCACTTTAGGGCCTTTGTCCTCCTTTTTGGACACAAGTGTCCTCCTTTCCTGTTTCATGCCGGTGGTCACCCTATTCATTTCCCAAATTCTGTGAGCGTGGTTTGTTGGTTTGTTGGTTTGTTGAAGTGCGCTCACACTGGCTCTATCACCGGTAATGAAGGAACTTGTCCGGACGTGTTTATCGTTCAAATGATCCATCAGGCTGGAGCAGCTTCGGTGATCGGAAAATTATTTTTGACAAAAGCTACAAATCACCTTGTTCTTGTTGTCTCGTCTTCGTTCTTTTTATAAATAAACTTGTCGTTCAAAGGCCCTGGCAGTGATTTGCTCACCACACGCCAAATTTAAAATGTGCGCGCATTGAATTGCCGCTCATAATTAATTGTGTTATTTTTTATAATGCGTTAATTTGCAGTGTAATTAATTAATCTAATTAACGTGTTAAACTGACAGCCCTAAAGAAATATGAACATCTACATCTGGACCAAGTCTTTGTTGACATGTTTTTCAGCTCCCACTGAACTCTTCTCTGCAGAGACCACAGTGAGGTCAACACCAGCGCCCCCTACAGGTAACAAGAATCAAAGGTTAACAGGCATCACAGTACAGACGCTCCTCCACATACGAACATTCGATTTGTGAACATTCAGAGTTACGAACAGGGTCGAAAATTTAAAAAAAAAAGTTAAATGTTTGGGCAAAAGTGCTGTACATGTACGTAAGTGAGTTTTTGTATTTAGCGCCTATTCCGACTTCCGAGTAGTACGTATTTCCGCCGCTGATGCACAGGCAGGGCGCTGCGATCGTGTGCCCAGCATCCCCCAAGCATCACGGCCACTCAGGTGAAACTACCCAAGTGTTCAAACGTACTTGCGGTGTTACGAACTTTGTTGTTTTATCTTGCATCCGTAATCCAATATGGTTGGTGAAAAGCGAAAAGCTTCTAGTGAAAGTGGAAATGTGAAAAAGCGGCAAGCCATCTCATTTGAAAAAAGGTGGCGATAATAAAGAAACTTGATGCTGGTGAGAAGATGGTGAATGTGGCACGCGCATACAACATGAACCGTTCGACAATCGGTACGATCACACATACATTCACACACACACTCGCTCTCTCTCTCAGCTGTGTCTACTGCGTCTGCCTCTGTCTCTTCTTTTTATCTCATCAGTTTTCCATATTTTTAAAAAGCATATTGTTTTGTTACTATTTAGTGTCATTTAAATGCAGTACAAATCCATATAGATTACTTATACAAGCCTTAAACCAGGGGTGTCAAACATGCGGCCCGGGGGCCAGATCCGGCCCTCCAAGACCTTTAATCTGGCCCTCGGCTGATTTTCTATTAAAATATTTTAATTAGATTTGAATTTTCTATTAAAATATTGGTAATTTTCTGCAGCAATTTTCTGCTTTTCACACCAGAGCAGCACAAATGAAGACTCGCCTCTTTCCAAACGCTCTTAAAGGACCATCGTTTTGACTGTTGACGTCACACCCTCATCAGCAAAAATGCAAAAATGAGAAAAGTGGACGCCGAGTGCAGGATTTTCCAAGAAAAATTGACTAATTCATATTTGTTCAGGGAGGTGAATGGGAAACCTGTACGCTCGGTGTGTTTGCAACAAGTGGCGGTGCTCAAGGAAAATAATCTTAAACGCTGCTACGAGACACGACATTTCCAACAATACAATAACTTGAACGGAGAATTGAGAAGACAGAAGATAAACGAATTATTGCTGGGACTGAAAAAACAGCAGTCTGTAATAGATTTGCGTTTCTCTGCACAAATATTTGGACTTATTTCTATTTTTGGGGTATATTTGCCATGAGTTTTCTGATCCGGCCCCTTTGGGATCAAAGTAGGTTGGATACAGCCCCCGGACCAACATGAGTTTGACACCCCTGCCTTAAAGGGATATGCCACCCCCAGGTCAAACTTGGGCATCTCCCCACAGTCCAGAGACTAAAATAAGTGGTGGAAAGCGTTTTCCTGCTCACCCAGCCATTGTCCGAGTCTGTCGCCACTGACCGCCGCGGTATCTGGTGCTCCTCCGCCTTAGACTGGAGTCTAACGTCGCCAGAGAAAGATTTCGGCCAAAAGGAATTAATTTGCTCGATGCGTTTCCCAATTACTTTCTGTGTAGTGCGCATTCATATCGAGTGCAAATAAATGTGCAAATCAACACGAAGAGCTTGACTTGGTCATTTTGGGTGGGAACTATTTTTCAGTGCGGAAAAATAAAGCTGAATCACGCAGCACGCTGCCAGGGGAATCCCAGTTACGCACCAGGAAGGGAGTTCCCCTGTTGCACAGCGTGGTGTGTGCTTCGGCTTTCTTTTTCCGCACTGAAAAATAGTTCCCACCCAAAATGACCAAGGCAAGCTCTCCGTGTTGATTTGTACATTTATTTGCACTCGATATGAATGCGCACTACACAGAAAGTAATTGGGAAACGCATCGAGCAAATTAATTCCTTTTGGCCGAAATCTTTCTCTGGCGATGTTAGACTCCAGTCTAAGGCGGAGGAGCAGCAGATACCGCGGCGGCCAGTGGCGACAGACTCGGACAATGGCTGGGTGAGCAGGAAAACGCTTTCCACCACTTATTTTAGTCTCTGGACTGTGGGGAGATGCCCAAATTTGACCTGGGGGTGGCATATCCCTTTAAACATATATTCCCTTCTAAAGAATGCCTATAACGACTTACGAACAAATTCAGCAAACGAACAGCCATTCAGAACGTAACTCGTTCCTAGGTTGAGGAGCGTCTGTATTCACTTCATGTGTTCCACTGACAGCAGTGTGTGGGAGTCAGATTGATACAAATGCTGCTCTTTCCACTCTAAAGGGATAGTGCGTTTAAAAAAAAAAAGTTAATCTGTGTGGGTTTCCTTCTAAAAGTTACGTGTGTTGACACCGGCTTACCTCTGACAGTCTCAGCTGATCCCGGTTCGGCTCGCTTTCTGGAGCCCACGTAATTAGGTCCGGTAACTTCCCTGGAACATGAAATAAAGCTTGTTTTTCTTCTCAAAAGAAAACATTTGTCCGAAAGGTGATATATTTGCGTCCGAAACAGTTGTCCACGAAAAATCCAGCAGCGTATCACTACGCCCATGTTAACTCTATCAGCCTGTTCACTTGTAAACTTCGGCGTAGACATCCGCTGAAGGTGAACAGGCTGATAGAATCTAACCCATACAGATTAACATAAAAAAAAACGCACTATCCCTTTTAAATGCTCTGAAAAGTTCAACCATGTTTCATTACATTTCCTCATGTTCTACGCAGACGATAATATCACGACCCGTGGAGTTCAGCAGCTTTTTGGCTTCTGTTCAAACGAATTACACACATAAAGGAACATTCTGAATGAACGTAAGAATGTAATCCTTTTCATTTGGCCATACCTGATGAAGTGATGCCTGATCTCGTCAAATCTCTGAAACTAAGACACAGTGTAGCTCTAGTGGAAAATGTGGAAGTGCTGCTGTGTCCTCAGGCAAGACACTTCACCCACATTGCCTGGCGTGTGGGGTGTAAGTGTTAATGTCCGATGTATTATTCTTACACGATGTCACTATATTTTTGGTATTTCTCATGTTCTTAGGGGCCGACCTGTTCACCACCACCTCCCCCGCCACAGCCCCGGCATTTGGCCCCGTGCCGCCCCCTTCTGGACTGACCCCGACCACACTCGTTCCTCCAGGACTGACCCCTGACCCGAGCCCCCCTACAACTGTGAAGCCTACAGAAGCTTTGAGGCCCCTAACCACAGGTGAGGGTGAACATGGACTCATTATAAACAGACCTGGAGTTGTGTTTTGTTTCATTCTCAGACGTTTCACACACAAACCTGGTATATTTAGTCAGAGTTCTTCTCTCAAACTTAAAGGAAAAGTAACGTTTTTTACAATCTGAGCCTTATTTCGGTAATAAAACAAGTTGTTTTACTCACCCATAGCACTTTGGTGTCATATGGAGCACTTCTGGAGATGTTTTAGATTTGCGATCTCCATAATGTGAGTTCTCGGGGCACATGTTTGCAGTCTCCAAATAACACAAACTTTAGCACTTTTCAAATCATAGAAGCTCGATGTCTTAGTCTACGATTTCGTTTGGTCAAAAGTGGCCTGTAATCCGAGATTTAGCCATAGTTTCGAGTAGATGAGGAGGACAGTGCGCATGTGCGGACTGTGCTCTCAGCTCCCGGGACCCAAACATGAAACGCAAAACTGTAAACTATGGCTAAATCTCGGATTACAGGCCACTTTTGACTCAAATGAAATCGTAGACTAAGACATCGAGCTTCTATGATTTGAAAAGTGCAAAAGTTTGTGTTATTTGGAGCTCACACGGGGCATATTACATGCTCGGGGAATATATTATATGCCCCGAGCTACGGCTAGAAGTCGCGCTAGGCCAGTGCTTCTCAATTATTTTCTATGACGCCCCCCCTAGGAAGAAGAAAAAATTTCACGCCCCCCTCCCTGCGCACGACTATTAATAGTATTATTTGTCTAGAAAATTATTAGTACACCTCTGCATAACAATGTATCCTTTTATTAACATTAAAAATAAAAAAAGAAACTTCCAACAAACACTGCACTCTTTTTTTGCACTGAGGACTCAAATATTAATGTGCTTTTAATGCAGCTTTGTGCACATTTGTTTACGTTTTACAGAAACGAAACTTAAAAACCACATGGTCCATTTGCATAAACTCAAAGCTCAGTGGAATATAACGTGTTTTTTCTGTGACAGAGGATGTTCTGCTGATGGCAAGTCTGTTCTGTGCGTATATCGCGTATTTAAGGTCGCCGAACCCTGCCCCAGAGCGACAACGAGAGCGCTACTGCCAACTACTGTTGTTGATGTGCAATTACACTTTCGTTCTAGTACAGTATGCCAAAAAAGCATGTTTCCCAGGGTCACACGCGCCCCCCCTGGCATCACACCGCGCCCCCCCAGGGGGGCCCGCCCCACTATTTGAAAAGCACTGTGGTAGGCTAACGCAAATCTACATCTCTGGAAGTGCTCCATATGACACCAAAGTGTTATGGGTGAGTAAAACAACTTGTTTTATTACCGAAATAAGGCTCAAATTGTAAAAAACGTTACTTTTCCTTTAAAACACACTGTTCCACCTTGTGATGTCACGTTATAATACAGGAAGCTTCATGACATCACAAGGTGGAACAGAGAATTTTGAACTTTGGAGATGTAGACAGGCTCAAATGTGTGACATTGTAAATGAAACATAACTCCAGGTTTATTTTGAGGAGCCATTCTAACATGGCTAAATGCTCACAAGAGTCGGGTGTGTGTAATCTAGGACCTTTAACATGCTACAGTCAGTGTTTCATTCACTGGTCGTTGGTTTGAGAATAGATCTGCATAAGTACTAAACATATAACAGCTTGTCTGTAATGTTCCACAGTGTTCTTCTGTTCCAGACGTCAAACTTTGGCACAGGTGGATCTTTCCATGTACAACCATAACAACAGAAAAGTTCCATAGTGACGTTTTTGGTTGTGTTCAGCCTGTAAATAATGAAACTTGTTGCAGCTCCAACAACATCTAATCCATGGCCTCCAGAGCTCCTCTCTACACTGTCTGCTCCTGAGGTGGACCTGGAGGAACCCACAGAGGAACCACCAGAGGAGAAGAAGGAGGAGGAGAAGAAAGAAGAGGAAGAGGAAGAGGAAAAGAAAGACGGGGAAGAGGAGAAGAAAGACGACAAACCACAAGAGAAGAAAGAAGAGAAACCAGAAGAACCCAGGGATGGAAGAGATGAAGAGGAGGAGGCTCCATGTTTAGAGGCAGATGGTAAACACAGAAACACTCATAGGGTATCTGACACACACAGTAATATGTGCTCGTCCTTCCTCTGTGAACCACACATGTCCATACACGTATGTCCATACATGTCCATACATACATACATGTCCTTATGTCCATATGTCTACTTACGCACCCGCTGGTTCGGTCATGTCGTCCGCCTTCCTGCTGACCATCCCACGAGAGCCATCCTCCTGTTTGCGACCACGAGGCAAGCCACGCACCCGATGGCTTGACGTCATCGCGGGTGACCTCCAACAACTTGGAGTCACCGTGGAGGATGCAGAGCAGCTGGCCCAAGACCGCCAGCACTGGAAAAAACTGGTTCATCTGGTTGGCTCAACATACGGGCCCCCTCCATACATACATGTCCTTACATACATGTCCTTACATACATGTCCTTACATACATGTCCATACATACCTGTCCATACATGTCCATACATACATGTCCTTACATACATGTCCATACATACATGTCCATACATACATGTCCTTACATACATGTCCTTACATACATGTCCATACATACATGTCCATACATACCTGTCCATACATGTCCATACATACATGTCCATACATACATGTCCATACATACCTGTCCATACATGTCCATACATACTTGTCCTTACATACATGTCCTTACATACATGTCCATACATACTTGTCCAAACATACATGTCCATACATACATGTCCTTACATACTTGTCCTTACATACATGTCCATACATACTTGTCCATACATACAGTACATGCCCATACATACATGTCCTTACATACTTGTCCTTACATACATGTCCTTACATACTTGTCCATACATACATGTCCTTACATACATGTCCATACATACATGTCCTTACATACATGTCCTTACATACATGTCCATACATACATGTCCATACATACATGTCCTTACATACTTGTCCATACATACATGTCCTTACATACATGTCCTTACATACTTGTCCATACATACATGTCCATACATACATGTCCTTACATACATGTCCTTACATACATGTCCTTACATACATGTCCATACATACATGTCCTTACATACATGTCCTTACATACATGTCCATACATACCTGTCCATACATACCTGTCCATACATACCTGTCCATACATGTCCTTACATACATGTCCTTACATACATGTCCTTACATACATGTCCATACATACATGTCCATACATGTCCATACATACATGTCCATACATACATGTCCATACATACATGTCCTTACATACATGTCCTTACATACATGTCCATACATACATGTCCTTACATACATGTCCTTACATACATGTCCATACATACCTGTCCTTACATACATGTCCTTACATACATGTCCTTACATACATGTCCATACATACATGTCCTTACATACATGTCCTTACATACATGTCCATACATACCTGTCCATACATACCTGTCCATACATACCTGTCCATACATGTCCTTACATACATGTCCTTACATACATGTCCTTACATACATGTCCATACATACATGTCCATACATGTCCATACATACATGTCCATACATACATGTCCATACATACATGTCCTTACATACATGTCCATACATACATGTCCATACATACATACATGTCTTTACATACATGTCCATACATACATACATGTCCTTACATACATGTCCATACATACCTGTCCATACATACCTGTCCATACATGTCCATACATACATGTCCATACATACATGTCTTTACATACATGTCCTTACATACATGTCCATACATACTTGTCCATACATACATGTCCTTACATACTTGTTCTTACATACTTGTCCATACATACATGTCCTTACATACTTGTCCATACATACATGTCCTAACATACATGTCCATACATACATGTCCATACATACATGTCCTAACATACATGTCCATACATACATGTCCATACATACATACATGTCCTTACATACAGTACATGTCCTTACATACATGTCCTTACATACATGTCCTTACATACATGTCCTTACATACTTGTCCATACATACATGTCCTTACATACTTGTCCATACATACATGTCCTAACATACATGTCCATACATACATGTCCATACATACATGTCCTAACATACATGTCCATACATACATGTCCATACATACATGTCCATACATACATACATGTCCTTACATACAGTACATGTCCTTACATACATGTCCTTACATACATGTCCTTACATACTTGTCCATAGATGTCCCACACCAGGACACACAGAACATGAGCTTACAGACTCAAATGTTTCAGAAGACGTCATGAATATCTCCCAAAGCAACTTTTTTGATACTCCTCCTTTTAGTAGGACATTAAAAGTTGAAGGTTTTAAAGAATTTTTCAAGCCTTTTAACCATGTTTCAACCTTGTTTATGAGAAGATAATTCTGTGCGTGTGTGTGTGTGTGTGTGTGTGTGTGTGTGTGTGTGTGTGTGTGTGTGTCTGTGTGTGTCTGTGTGTGTCTGTGTGTGTTGTCAGAAATGGGGGAGGAGAGGAAGAGGAGTGTGCCCTTCTTCGCCTGGTCCCTGCTCCAGTCTGTGGGTCTAACCGACATCCAGCTACAGCCAGATACTACAGGTACTATCACAGTGTGTACACACATACTACAGGTACTATCATAGTGTATACACACATACTACAGGTACTATCACAGTGTGTACACACATACTACAGGTACTATCATAGTGTGTACACACATACTACAGGTACTATCATAGTGTGTACACACATACTACAGGTACTGTCATAGTGTGTACACACATACTACAGGTACTATCATAGTGTGTACACACATACTACAGGTACTGTCATAGTGTGTACACACATACTACAGGTACTATCATAGTGTATACACACATACTACAGGTACTATCATAGTGTGTACACACATACTACAGGTACTATCATAGTGTGTACACACATACTACAGGTACTATCATAGTGTGTACACACATACTACAGGTACTATCATAGTGTATACACACATACTACAGGTACTGTCATAGTGTGTACACACATACTATAGGTACTATCACCAGTGTTGTCCCTGAACGCGTTCACTAAACGATAGTTCATGAACGCGTTCATATTTTGGGTGAACGTGAACTGAACGCTCTGTATTACTGCCTGATGAACGAACTGTGAACGAGTTCATTATGGTGTCTCTGAACGACACGCGCCATCTATTTAACTTCGTTCAATAGGGTCTCAGATTTCTGATCCATCCATCTGAAATTAGAGAGGGAGAGAGGGAGAGAGGTGCCCCCGACCGGCACCTCTCTCCCTCTCTCCCTCTCTCCCTCTCGCTCCGCCTGGGTTGCCTCAAACCTTTCGCTGCTACTGCAGGAGTGCTTACAAACTGTTTCCTGCTATCTGGACTCTGTTCCCCTCATGCTCTCCTGACCTTCTCCTCCGCGCTGCTCTCTGGTTCAGGGGCCAAACTGTGGCACTTCCTGGTCTTGCGAGAAACAGCGCAGAGTGGTGCGCTAAAGGGGGCCACATTAAAGGGGGGATCACTAATGTTAATTTGTGGGTTTATTTTGTTTCCTTAAGGCTCTTAGTTAAGTCATACCATATGGGGGGGTTATTTAAGTATTTTCTTTATTATGTTGAATTGCAGGTGTTTTATCATTATGGGGACCGTTATTTGTAGTTGGATAAGGATGTGAAATTGGATATGAAGATGGAGATAACACATGAATAACACATGGTTTGATTGTTAAAACTGATATAATTGCTCTCTATGGTTCTATATGGGCTTTGGCAATGATATTGAAAAATAATAGCTCGCAGCAATGTACATATTGGAAAAAAAAGAACTATGAACTAGTTCATTTTTTGGAACTATGAACGAACTACTAACTATAAACAATTAGGAACTATGAACGAACTAGTTCATTTTGAAATGTGTGAACTGAACTTTGAACTAGTTCATGTAGAAAATGAACTTTCCCAACACTGACTATCACAGTGTGTACACACATACTACAGGTACTATCATAGTGTGTACACACATACTACAGGTACTATCATAGTGTGTACACACATACTACAGGTACTATCATAGTGTGTACACACATACTACAGGTACTATCACAGTGTGTACACACATACTACAGGTACTATCATAGTGTGTACACACATACTACAGGTACTATCACAGTGTGTACACACATACTACAGGTACTATCATAGTGTGTACACACATACTACAGGTACTATCATAGTGTGTACACACATACTACAGGTACTATCATAGTGTGTACACACATACTACAGGTACTATCACAGTGTGTACACGCATACACAGTACACACATACTACAGGTACTATCACACTGTGTACACACATACTACAGGTACTATCACAGTGTGTACACACATACTACAGGTACTATCACAGTGTGTACACACATACTACAGGTACTATCACAGTGTGTACACACATACTACAGGTACTATCACAGTGTGTACACACATACTACAGGTACTATCACAGTGTGTACACACATACTACAGGTACTATCACAGTGTGTACACACATACTACAGGTACTATCACAGTGTGTACACACATACTACAGGTACTATCATAGTGTGTACACACATACTACAAGTACTATCATAGTGTGTACACACATACTACAGGTACTATCACAGTGTGTACACACATACTACAGGTACTATCATAGTGTGTACACACATACTACAGGTACTATCACAGTGTGTACACACATACTACAGGTACTATCATAGTGTGTACACACATACTACAGGTACTATCACAGTGTGTACACACATACTACAGGTACTATCACAGTGTGTACACACATACTACAGGTACTATCACAGTGTGTACACACATACTACAGGTACTATCACAGTGTGTACACACATACTACAGGTACTATCACAGTGTGTACACACATACTACAGGTACTATCATAGTGTGTACACACATACTACAGGTACTATCACAGTGTGTACACACATACTACAGGTACTATCACAGTGTGTACACACATACTACAGGTACTATCACAGTGTGTACACACATACTACAGGTACTATCACATACTACAGGTACCGTCTGTGTCTTTATACATTAAACAATAAACAATACATACGTACATTTTTTTTTTTTTTTTACAATAGGCTCCTCTCCTCTGGGGTCCGGACTGTTACGTACTTCTGTCTTAACCTTCTCACTGGCCAGGAATGTGCACCAGTTTTGTCTTTTACTAAATCTGGACAGTTCTAATGTCCTCCAGCCTGCATGAACACACACTTCAGTAGAATGTGTTGTGTAACTGTACCCCTGTCCCTGGCGTCTTACAGAGTGCAGCCGCTCCCTCACAGTGTACGGTAAAGACGGCCGCCCCCTCAGGCAGCTGGAGGCTCTGGGGCAGATGCTGCACTGCGCCAGCGGTCGGTGCCCGTATGAGTATGAAATGTACGGCTGCTACTGCGGCCAAGAGGGCGGTGGGCAGCCCCAGGACCAGCTTGACCGGTAAGGCCATTTTAAGTCAACAATGTGATTTATAATGAACAAACTATATGGTAAAGATACTTATTGACGGTGGACAGATGTGATGGCTGGGTGGAGACTCAGGATGGGAGCTCTGTCTCAGGTGGTCACCCAGCCAATTCAGGACCCTTCCCTTTTGTAGATGAGGTCTTCAGGCTGAAGGATGAACAAGAGACACAGGGTTAGAGGGTTGGGGTCGAGAGAGTGGAGACAGATTTTGTTGTCGGGATAGGCCTGTATAGTCATAGTCATAGTCATAGTTTGCTTTATTGTCGAAAACAATCATGTACATGTACATAGAGTGAATTCAAAATTTCGTTTCCCCACTAACCAGGCAGGACAGTGATAGAGTGGGCTAGGGGAGGGGCCGCTGTGCATGCGCGCGCCGCCGACTGGGAGATGCAGAGTAGAATAGATGCAATACATACAATCAGTGACAATTTAACAACATGTAATGACAGAAAAACAATTGGAGATATAACATACAGTGATCTTTTTTGTTGGTAACAGAAGGAAGGGTGTGGGGGATCAGATTGGAAATCAATGAAATTGATTGAACCGAGAGCAGAGATCAGACCTTAACTAAAGACAGGGAACATTTTCTACTCATTCATTTCTAGTGCCAGTGTCAGTGAGTGTGTGCCATGTTTATGTAGAGTCCAGATAACAAACCACATTCTGTGGCCTTGGAAGTGTTCATGCAGGGAGGCGAAGTCAAAAACACAGATAACCATTGGAGCCACAGATTTTCACAGGGAGACATAATTATCCAGAGGGATTAATTAATTTAGCATTGATGAAATACATTTTTAGAGACCCAGGTAAACAATTTAGATTGAGCTTGGGTTTTGCCAGACCCCCATCTTCATATCGCCATGAAGATTCATGAGAGATCTCATTAGTTCCTCTTGGTGCACAGACTGCGCTGCGTTGGCTTTACACAGTTCTGTAAGCATGCCCATGATGATATCCAAACGTCGAGATGTTTCCTTCGGTTGAAATCCTTCCAAAAGGTCCTCAACCTGACCCACTTTCTGATGTAATCCTTTCACGAGATCCCCAACGACTTCACAATGGCTCGAAATTGCTGCAGACAGCTTGGGGGACTCTTTGCTAGCTGCCAGCTTACACATTTTGCGATAAATCATGGACAATCCCAGGCCAATTAACAGATGTCCAGCTATCAGAAATCCAAATACGTAAATATCCTCCACATTCTCCAGGTACATTGGTGTCAAACATACGACTTGCCACGCACGATACGAGTCCCTCGCATATCCAGCAGCAAAAGTACCATCCGGACACACCGCTTCTCCCGGAGCAGCACTCCTCCGTGAAAAAAGAGTATCAATCGTGCTGAGGGTCCAGCTGATCACATCCATATTTAGGAATACAAATCAATCAATCAATCAAACATTTATAAGGCGCTTTTCATACAAAATTGTAGCACAAAGCGCCTTACAGTGGTCAAGGATTAGAAGATTGACCTTTTTTGATCTCGCACAGGAGGAGTTGTTTCTATATTTGACCCGGGGACCATCCCCATGATTTTGTTTTGTTATTTAGGCTTTGGTCAGGCCCTAAGCTGGAGGATTTTACCTATGGCGCATGTTTAGGTTGGTGGGGGAAACCGGAGTACCTGGAGGAAACCCACCCAAACACGGGGAGAACATGCAGTCTCCACACAGAAAGGCCCGGGCAACCCGAACCTTCTTGCTGTGAAGCATGAGTGCTAGCCACTCAGCCACCGTGCCGCCAGGGAGAAAAAAAAAAAAGATATATATATATATATATATATATATATATACATATATATAACAGGAACAGCAGCAACAACAGCATCAGCAGCAGCAGCAACAACAGCAGCAGCAGCAACAACGGCAACGACGACAGAACAACAGCAAGAACAACAGCAACAACAGCAAATGGAGCTTCTGAGTAATTGGTGTGGCTCCTGAATCTCAGTCAATCATTAACTCCGCGTTTTCCTATGGACAAGTTTGACATGTCAAAAAGACCATGCTATTGGTACAATTTTTTTTTTTTTGGAAATATTTGCTATACCAACAGTCATCAGTACAGAGAATATGGACATTACACACGGCCTCACATGTCTTCACTTTCCTTCTTGTATTTTGATAGATACTGTATTTTGAAGACTGTTAACATGAGCTGAGTGGTTTGTGTGTGCTGCAGATGCTGCTTCTTCCACCAGTGCTGTCTGAGGCAGATCAGCTCCATGGGCTGTAGATCCGAGCGCACCCTGAACGCTCAAATCTCCTGTGAGGGGAGCAGACCCAAGTGTGAGTCTCTTTACACTGACCAGCTCCTGACACTGTCCTGCTCCAGAACATACGGACCTGCTTCTGTGTTCGGTTTCATTTAGTCTGCAATTGTTTACATTTTCTGAATGCATAAAGCACCTGATAAAGTATTTATACAACAGCATTTACTACCAATAATACTGATGAAGACTAACTACGAGATTTCATAGGAATCAAGTTGTTAATGGCTTAATTATGTTAAACGTGTGAATGCATTTGATCTGTAAAGCCAAATAGTTATGCTTTGTAAGTTCTAAGAAAGATGCAATTAATCCTTGCTTCTAGTTAATAACACTGGTCTACAATTTTTTGGACTCGATCTGCTTCCTAGATAGTGGCTAAATCTCATTTATATTGATAAGATAAACTGAAAATCAATTGATTGGTTAGCTAATGTATTCAAGATATTTAATGATATTGTTTTACATCAAAATCGCATCTGTTTATACAATAGATTTAGGCATTTTTGCTTAAAAATAATATTTATATTTTGAAAATATTTAACTTGCACTTCTTTATCTTATATCTAATATCTTAAGACATCAGGTGATTGAATATCTTATGAAAAACAAGCTAAAGTATCACATGTGTTACAACAATAATGTGGAGTCCAACTTTTGTCCTGATCTCCAACTCTGCGACCAAAGTAATGGTGGTTTGTCACCATAACCACTGCAGTTATGTTGCGTTTTTGTGATGCAAACGTCACCACAAATGTAACAGAAGTTATCTGGGTTGTTCACACAATTTCGAGGCATCTCTCTTATGTGAAATCCAAAAATACTTGATGTTAAAACTCTAGACATATTAAAATGAATGTATGTGAATGTGCAGACAGGCTTTCAGATAGAACTGTTGCTTGTAGACACACTGTACCTTCTGGTAAACCAGTGTTTCCCAACCAGGGGTACAATTACTAACCCTAGGGGTACACGAGCACACTGCAGGGGGTACTCGGCAGTGTTGCTGCCAGGTGCAGGGGGAGATTTTTTTGAATTTGTTCTAATTTGAGTAAATTTGAGTTAAAGAAAAGAGAGGAAAATGCCTGAGAATTAAATTTTCAAATTAAGGAGATGAAATAAAATGATTTTCATTTAATAATCCGTTGTGTGACATTCTACTATTGGAGAATTATCAACACGTATGAGTGAGGGGGTACTCGAGGTGTGACAAAAAGGCTCAGGGGGTACACAAGACAAAAAAGGTTGGGAAACACTGTGATAAACTACCATTTTTGCCTTATTTTGCATAAATTTCCTATTGTGACCAATACTATATGTTGGAAACTATAGCCAATCAGCACTTCTGACTTACTTTTTCTTTATTAGTGACCTAAACCAAGAAAAATGTCACTACTTTTGTTCCGGAAGCAAAAGTAGAAAAATGTCACTACTTTTGTTCCGGAAGCATTTTTCTTGTAGACCAGTGTAATAAGTAGTCCCTAAACAAACCGTTACCAATGATTTTAAACATGCACATCCTCTATATTTAAACCCCAGAACCTTTCACTTCCTTTGAGCCATGACTGACCTGCTGTGTCCTCAGGTGTGGGCGTGTCTGTGTGCGATAAGCTTCAGTGCGTCTGCGACAGGACCACGGCTGTGTGCATGGCCAACGCCCACTTCAACCACACCCTGGCCCCGCCCACCTGCACCGGCTCTGCCCCCGCATGCCGTCGCCCCAGTAACAGACCCCAAAACAGTGGATCCAACAGCGCTTCCCAACACCGACCTCAACCCGGAAGACCCCACCCAGGGTCCTCCAGCCGCCCAGGGAGCAGACCACCGAACCGCCCCAACAACCGGCCCCAAGTCAGGCCCACCAACAGACCATCCACCACAAGAACCACGCCCAAAACTACCACTAGAACCACCAAGACCTCCACCACCAAGAAGCCGTCGTCCAGCGAAGAGAGCAGCGCCCAGCAGGGAGGAGATAAGCACCAGGCACAAGGAGAAGCAACCACCACGAGCCCCAGAGAGGAGGCAGTGATGGGGGGAGCTGGAGGAGAGCAGGTGGACAAAGTAGAGGAGGAACCAGGGCAGACGGCACAGGGACCAGAGATGATGGGAGCAGAAGGTCCCAAAGAAGGGCAACCAGTGGGCCCAGCACACCCAGCACAACATAGCTTAAGCCCCACCCAGCCAGAGAACCAATCGTACCCACCGAACCCCGTACGCCCTCTACAACCACCTTATCCGGCCATTCAAACCCACTCTGAAAACCCATCGCACCCAGCGCTACAGTCACACGCTGGCACCCAGTTTCAACAAGTAAACCCGTCCCACCCTGCAGGCCCAACCTACCCAGTGAACCCATTCCACCCCGTAAACCCAATCCACTCAGAAGCCCCATCGCACCCAGCTCAACCGCCCAACCCAGCTACCCAATTTCACCCAGTAAACCCGTCCGACCCCATAAACCCTACCCACACGGAAGACTCATCACAGCCAGGACAACCGTCACGTCCTGGCAACCCATCCCACCCAGAACAACCATCCCACCCACTACAACCATCAGCAGACCCATCAGCCCACCCAGGAGAACCAGTGCCGCCAGAGCAGAAGCCAGGGCACCAGGATGAATGGACACCGTGGATGTTTTATTAGAGAAATGGGGAAGAAAAAAGAAGACGATGTTGAACAGGTAAACCCATCCCACCCAGTTATCCAGAAGCACACCAAGTCTGAGCTCTACTACTTAACGTTTCTGGCTTTTTATTTTGGTTTTTAAAATGTTTGTTTTATAACAGACCAATCAGGGGCCTTATTTACTCGAGGTCAGTTCCCATTGGAGTTAGATCAACAGTTCTCGTGCCTTGTTACTAGACGAGCCATGCACCTCCAACAACCTCGCTCCTGATTGGCTCTTTGGTTGCCGTCAGAGTTAGATCACAGATTCAATACTGCCACAGTATTACTAAAAGAACAACCAGTGACACCAGGTTGAAGTTTTACTTGTCGGCAAGGGGGAAAAGAGCGACTGACAGCACCTGAGTCAGTTCACCAATGTCTCCCAACAGTTCACCAATGTCTCCCAACAGTTCACCAATGTCTCCCAACAGTTCACCAATGTCTCCCAACAGTTCACCAATGTCTCCCAACAGTTCACCAATGTCTCCCAACAATGTCTGAATGCCACTTCAGCTTTTATTGAGTTAATCACATGACACACAGATCGCATAAATCATAGGAACACAGTTTGTGACTGAAACAAGATATGAGGAATCAGGGGCTTATCTTTCTGGAACACATTTTATCATTTAAGTGCTGATGTCATATTGATATCATATGTGAGTCAGACCCAGGGCTGGACTGGGACAAAAAAAACGGCCCTGGCATTTTTGGCTTAGACCTGGTTTAGTCCTGGTTCAACCCTGATTTAGTCCTGGTTTAGACCTGATTAGTCCTGGTTTAGTCCTGGTTTCAATCCTGATTTAGTCCTGGTTCAGACCTGATTTAGTCCTGATTTAGTTCTGGTTCAATCCTGATTTAGTCCTGGTTTAGACCTGATTAGTCCTGGTTTAGTCCTGGTTTAGTCCTGGTTTAGTCCTGGTTCAGACCTGATTTAGTCCTGATTTAGTTCTGGTTCAATCCTGATTTAGTCCTGGTTTAGACCTGATTAGTCCTGGTTTAGTCCTAGTTTAGTCCTGGTTTAGTCCTGGTTCAGACCTGATTTAGTCCTGGTTTAGTCCTGGTTTAGTCCTGGTTTAGTCCTGGTTCAGACCTGATTTAGTCCTGATTTAGTTCTGATTCAACCCTGATTTAGTCCTGGTTTAGACCTGATTAGTCCTGGTTTAGTCCTGGTTTAGTCCTGGTTTAGTCCTGGTTCAGACCTGATTTAGTCCTGATTTAGTTCTGGTTCAACCCTGATTTAGTCCTGGTTTAGACCTGATTAGTCCTGGTTTAGTCCTAGTTTAGTCCTGGTTTAGTCCTGGTTCAGACCTGATTTAGTCCTGGTTTAGTCCTGGTTTAGTCCTGGTTTATTCCTGGTTCAGTCCTAAATTGTGGGCCTGTCTCTAAGAAAAAAAAACAAAAAACAAAAAACGGCATCAGCTCCTAGGACTGTCGGCCCACCGGGAAAATGCCCGGTATGCCCGATTACCAGTCCAGGCCTGGTCAGACCAACAGTGGTCTTACAGCTGATTTCCATATCCTGTTTCACAAATCTAACCATGTCAAGGATGTTAGACATTTAAACACAAGATTGCAATAATAAGTTTAACAATGGAATATATTTGAACATAATCTTATAATTTCTTTAACAGTTGCTCACCTGGATTTCCACATATGGAACTGCTACCCTCAATTGGCTTTATTTGGCTGGAGCTGAACGCAGAGTCTGATGTCGCACTCCTCACTCTACTTATATAAATTCTTCATGGACCACACCAGTGTAGATGAAAAGTATTTATTTAAATATTCCATTAAAGCTTCAATTTTCTATTTGCGCTATCATTGAGTTATCAGAATTACAAGAAGTTTATAATTTAGACTTAATTACATGTTATTTAATGGTACTATGTGAACTTTAAGCCATGTTATGTCACCGAAAACGTACCTAAAGTTGTGTTTTGTTTCATTCACACATGTTTGAGTGACCCTTTATTATTAGGCAAAAGGAGAAATTCAATTTGTCAACTGGACAAAAGTTTATTTGGTCGAAAACGTACGTCGAATACAAAACTGTAAACAAGTAGGTGTGGTAGTTTCAAAGTCATTTCATTGTAGTTCGCTCATCCCCGCAGGTACTTATAAGCAGTGTCCACGAGCATCTGACCAGAACTGAAGAACTGAACAAATAAACTTTTGTCCAGTTGACAAATTCTGTGTGGAGTTTGCATGTTCTCCCCGTGTCTGGGTGGGTTTCCTCCGGGCGCTCCGGTTTCCCAAAACATGCACCATAGGTAAAATCCTGCAGCTTAGGTCCTGACCAAACCGAAGCAAGAAGATCATGGAGATGGTTCCCGAGCGCAGTCATTTCTTCTAACTTTAACTTTACTGATCTCACACAGGAGAAATTCTTCTCTGCATTTAACCCATCCTGTTATTAGGAGCAGTGGGCAGCACATTACTGCGTCCAGGGACCATCTCCATGATCTTCTTGCTTCAGTTTGGTCAGGACCTAAGCTGGAGGATTTTACCTATGGTGCATGTTTTTGGGTTGATGGGGGAAACCGGAGTGCTCATACCTGATTGACACAACTAGCCTGAAATCTGCTGTAAACATGATACAAGATATGTCAGCGGGTCTTCTGCAGGAGACATCCGCAGTAAAGCGTGAAGTGACGTAGTCTGGTAAGTCCTCTACAAATGAATCCTTTGCTCCGTTTCTGTGCAGACTGCATGAAGAAATAACAGGAAAACAGAAAAAGTTGCATATTCAAAATCTGGTCAGCCTCCACAAAATATCACAATAAATATACTGTGAGATTCATATCATGTTTGGATATCGATAGATTTGGATCATTACGTCCCTATACCAAAAATGTGTGAAAGTAACTAGTACTTTGAGTAGTATTTTTCATGCTTACAAATTTGGAAGCAGTACTTGTGATTGAGTAGTTTCACTATTATTCCTACAATACTAAACATGTTGCGGTTTCTCCTTCTACTTTCTAAGTGCATTTCTGCATCTTGTTATATTTATCTACCATTTTATATTTATATACAGTATACAGCTCTGGAAAAAAATAAGAGACCACTGCCCGGAGGAAACCCACCCAGTCATGTGCTGCCCACTGCTCCTAATAACAGGATGGGTCAAATGCAGAGGACAATTTCTCCTTTGTGAGATCAATAAAGTCAATATTCTTAAATTGAATTTCTCCTTTTGCCATGGATTCTACCTGGGCGACTGAGGAATTCTACACCACCTTTATTCTTAGTTCATCGAAGCTGCTTCTGAAAGACACTGCCTTATATCTGCCTGAAAGGGCCGCTAACTACACTGACTCACCTGCAGTGAGCTTTACCTTGGAGAAACAAAACAGCCATTTCATTAGAGGATGTACCAACACAGATGAGAGCAATAGTGGACCTCAGTCTGCCGTACACCTCCACCTAAAAGCCACGGGCCACTCCTTTGAGGACAGTGAGGTCTGTGCCTTAGCCAGAGAAAAGAACTGGTTTGAGAGGGGAGTTAAAGAGGCAATTTTTGTTTGGAAAGCCAATCCATCCTTGAACAGAAATGGAGGGCTCAGACATCATTTGTCTCCTAGTTACAACTCCATCCTCAGACCTAAATTAGAGCAAAGAAAACAATAGTGATAGCCAGGTGAGTGTCTTTATCTGTGTTCCTGTGTGGCGAGGTGTGAGAATGTGTCAGTGTTAGGGATGCAAATGATCGATTAATTTATTAATCTATAGTTGATTGACTTTATCGATCGACTTACGATTAATTGATAAGTGGCGTTTTTCACCTGAATTTTAGTGTTTCAATAGGGTCTTTAAGAATATAAGCTATAGTAACATAACACTGAGTCAAAAATATATCATAGTATTATTATATTGTATATTCCTCAATTAATTATTCCTTAGTAAAAAGCAGACAAATGTATTGATGCTGAATAACAAAATACAGGAATCCCTCGCTCTATCGCGGTTCACGGATTTATTTTTTCCAATTTTTTTTTTTATAGTGTAACATTTTTTTTATAGTGTAACAATGTGTTCTGCGTCCTGATTGGCTAAGAGACTAGACCAGGACTAAACGTGGACTAAACCAGGTCTAAACCTGGACTGGGCCTGGACTAAACCAGGACTGGACCAGGTCTAGACCTGGAATAAACCAGGATTAAGCCACCACGTGCTGCTGCTGGTTTCTGGCTCGGGCTGAGACTACGCATTCCGGGCGCCGCGGTTCGATCTCGTGCTCAGTAGCGCGCGTACACCGGGGCTGCTGAGCAGTGCCGGTGGCGCCTGCGGCCGGCTGTGAGTTGAGCTTGGCGCAGCGCGGTGCGCGGTTGCCTTGTTTCATGACCACACGGGTGCACGTGTCCGCGATTAATTGCAATTAATGCATTTTTGTTCGACCAACGTCTTGATCGACAATTAATCGTAAGTTGATTAATTGTTGACATCCCTAGTCAGTGTAAATGTTTCTTATTGTTGAGATTTTTCACTGTATTAATGTAATAGGGACTGCAGATGGAAACCAGCTCTGTAGCTATAATCTGGTGCAGATCATCTTTGTTTTATGAACTTAATGTCTCTGTACATTGTCCCTTTTCAGATAAATACTAAACTAAACTAGGTCAGGCTCAGAAGAGTGAACGCGCCCTGAATGATTATGCAAATACAACTCCAAGAAATTAAAAATTGTAAACAAGTAGATATGTTAGTTTGAGAGTAATTTCAGTGTAGTTAGCTCCTCCCTTCAGGCAGATATAGGCAGTGTCCACCACCGCCTGACCAGCAGCTTGGATTAGCTATGAAACATTTTTGAACAAAAAAACTTTTGTCCGTTTGACAAATAGAGTTTCTCCTTTACCACAGATTCTACCTGAACGACTACGGGTTTTTTCACTCATCAATAATGGACGTCTCAAAGTGTGGTAGATTGCAGCTTTATTGAAGTCTCATAAACATTGCACATGATATTAAAGAGAAACACAGAGGCTCCGCCCACAAGGAAATGGCATCCAATCACAAGCCAATTTGAATATTTTGTACGACGTAGGGCATTTGCCTTCAGTGGAGCCTCTGCGTTTTAGTGGTTCATTTTGTTTTCTAAATCTGGCACAAAAATAACATTACAGATCTAGAACATTGAAATTCTAATCAGCTGGTTATCACTGCATGTGGCTCAAGTACATTTGTTCAAGAAAAGCACATTTGAGTAAAGTAAAAAACAAAACAAAACACAAAACCAAACACTGACAGACCAGACTCAGCCCCAGATAGAGATTTAAGATTCATTTGGCGCCGAATCATATCATTATTTCAAAATGTATGATTGGGTACTGCAGATGAATGTTAAATGAAGATATGTCAATTTGAAACTTTTTTTTAATATATCCACATTCCTGAAGTAAAAAAAAAAGAAAAGAAAAAAAAATACTGTATCCAGGTTGAAAATCAGTACAATTTTAAAATTCTTGGTTTGTTTTATAATTTGAGATTTTAGCCTTTTACAGAGGAAATTTTGAACATCTTATTTTTTTTTAAATCAACCTACAGTGTCTCGCTTAAAAAAAGAAAAAAAGAAAAGAAAAGTGAAACATTTTTTGATGGCAGTATGGGCTCTATTCGCTCTATCCATATTCCTGAAGTAAAAAAAACCAAAAAAAAAACCAACTGTATCCAGGTTAAAAATCAGTACAATTTTAAAATTCTTGGTTTGTTTTATAATTTGAGATTTTAGCCTTTTATAGAGGAAATTTTGGACATCTTATTTTTCTAATCAACCTACAGTGTCTTGCTTAAAAAAGGGAAAAAAAATTAAACATTTTTTGATGGCAGTATGGGCTCTAGTCGCTCTATCCGTATTCTTGGAAAAAATAAAAATAAATAAAAAAATACTGTATCCAGGTTCAAAATCAGTACAATTTTTAAATTCTTGGTTTAATTTTAAAATTTGAGATTTTAGCCTTTTACAGAGGGAATTCTGAACATCTTATTTTTCTAATCAACCTACAGTGTCACTTAAAAAATTTGATGGCAGTACGGGCTCTATTCACGCATGCGTCACAAAACCGGAAGATGTTCCGAACTTGCGGACTTCCTTTGGGCTCTGTTGGCGATAGTAACTCTGGGAAAACTGAGAAAATGGCCCGGTTTTCTTCGTCCAGATGTCATTGTATTTTTCCTTTTATAAATTGCCGATTAATTTGTGTGTTGTGCAAAATTGAGATTTAGATTTTATCCTTTTACAGAGGGAATTTGACATCTTATTTTTCTAATCAATCTACAGTGTCTCATTTAAAAAAAAGTGAAACATTTTTGATGGCAGTACGGGCTCCATTCAGGCATGCGTCACAAAACGTTTGGAAACATGCGGACTTCCTTTGGGCTCTGTTGGCGATAGTAACTGACAAAATCTGGGAAAATGGCCCGGTTTTCTTCATCCAGATGTCATTGTATTCTTCCTTTTTTCCTATTATAAACTGCCAATTAATTTGTGCATTATAATTTGTCTAACTTAATTTAAAAAACAGCAACAACTAGCTCCAAACGTCTTCCAGTAAACATGAACAGGGCCTAGGATATTAGCGCAGGCCCAGAAAAACAAACAAACAACTGAATCAGTTGGTGCATATGTTAATGTATTGATTATTTACTGGTCGTAGTTAAAGTGTAGTTGAGAAATAACTGGTATCAGAACTGAAAAAGTTGAAAAAGTGGATCAGTGCATCCCTAATAATTGCATGTAAACATTTAATTTGCTGCCATGTTGTTTGTCGATAATTACATTTGCATTCAAACTAACCACAATATATATATATTTTTTTTTTTTGGAAGAGGAAATCTGGGGCTGAATCTGAGAAATTTCATAAAAACTTACACACATAACACTTCTAACCACAGCGGCGAACACGTCCCAAAAATAATTCAAGATTTCATTTACTAAAATACTCTCATAGACTCTGCACGAAATGTAAGAAGTAAGACGACATCCAGCAGCACGACGTGGAACGAAACGTACAAAATCACAGGAGCGGACCTCGTGTGCGCCGGCTTACGCACTTCCTGGATGGGGCGGGGTTAAGAAGGCCCCGCCCCCGTTGTCTGCTGCCCGGGACGCACAAATATGGTCGCTCAGCAATCAGCAAAGGAAATGCATATGATACTAGTGTTAGGTCATGAATATTTTTAGCATATGTCGGGTTTTTTATGTTTAATTATGATTGTGTCTTGTGGTAAATATGATTACACTGGTCTACGAACAAAAGTAGTGACATTTTTCCTGGTTTAGGTCACTAATAAAGAAAAAGTAAGTCAGAAGTGCTGATTGGCTATAGTTTCCAAGATATAGTATTGGTCAAAATAGGAAATTGATGCAAAATAAGGCAAAAACGGTAGTTTATCAGAAGGTAGTGTGTCTACAAGCAACAGTTCTATCTGAAAGCCTGTCTGCACATTCACATACATTCATTTTAATATGTCTATAGAGTTTTAAAGTGATAGTGTGTTTTTTTTTATGTTAATCTTAATGTGTTTCCTTCTAAAAGTTACGTGCGGTAACACCGGTTTACCTCTGACAGTTTGCGCTCAGCCCGGTTCTGCTCTCGTTCTGAAGCTCAGGTAATTAGGTCCGGTGAGTTCGCGGGGACTCGTAATAAAGCTTGTTTTTCTTCTAAAAACAAAACATTAGTCCGAAAGGTGATATATTTGCGTCCCAAACAGTTGTCCACGAAAAATCCAGCAGCGTATTTTCGCATTCGCATATCTCGTCTCGATTCGTATCACTGCGTGCCTATTACTTATTATTAGCCTGTTAACCTTTAGCGGAAGTGAACGACGGATGCGGTCCGCCGTAAGGGGAAGTTTACGAGTGAACAGGCCACAGGCAGCTAACGTGAGCGCAGTGATACGAATCGAGATGAGATATGCGAATGCGAAAATACGCTGCTGGATTTTTCGTGGACAACTGTTTGGGACGCAAATATATCACCTTTCGGACAAATGTTTTGAGAAGAAAAACAAGCTTTATTACGAGTCCCCGCGAACTCACCGGACCTAATTACCTGAGCTCCAGAACGCGAGCAGAACCGAGCTGAGCGCAAACTGTCAGAGGTAAACCGGTGTTACCGCACGCAACTTTTAGAAGGAAACCCATACAGATGAACATAAATTAAAAAAAAACCCACACTATCCCTTTAACATCAAATATTTTTGGATTTCACATAAGAGAGATGCCTCGAAATTGTGTGAACAACCCAGATAAGTTCTGTTACATTTGTGGTGACGTTTGCATCACAAAAACGCAACATAAATGCAGTGGTTACGGTGACAAATCACCATTACTTTGGTCACAAAGTTGGAGATCAGGACAAAAGTTGAACTCCACATTATTGTTGTAACACATGTGATACTTTAGCTTGTTTTTCATTTCACCTGATGTCTTAAGATATTAGATATAAGATAAAGAAGTGCAAGTTAAATATTTTCAAAATATAAATATTATTTCTAAGCAAAAATGCCTAAATCTATTGTATAAACAGATGCGATTTTGATGTAAAACAATAATTATCATTAAATATCTTGAATACATTAGCTAACCAGCACAGTTATCAATTGATTTTCAGTTCATCTTATCAATAAATGACATTTAGCCACTTTGATCTCAGAAGCAGATCGAGTCCAAAAATGTGTAGACCAGTGATATATATGATAATAAAGATATAATTTTGGGAAGTAAAGTTGAAAAATGACAGGAAGTAGTGTCTTGTCTTTGGTTAATTCCTGAATGTCGGATTAGAAGGGACCATTCGAAGTAATACAGCATAATAAGGGATATTTTTAAGTTAGGAAACAGGTTATGGTTAAAGTTGGGGTTTGGTTAAGTTTAGGGACAGGATAATGTTAAGGTAAATGCTTTATATGGGGTATTAGCGGCTAACGTATATTTAGATCACCCTGTTGCCTAATATTCTTTTCAAAATGCTATATTCGCCGAAAACAACGTATCAACAAGTTTTTTAAGTTTCAGTTTCATTTTTTACGCTCCGAGTCTCCCCTCCCTTTGCCAAGTCGCTCCCCCTTCAGAGCGCCATCACGACACAATCGCATCGCCTTGCCGTGTACGGTTTTGCATCATGTTTTTGTACATTTACGGAGAATTGTCATACCTAAACCCTCTTTGAGCCTATTTTTGGTGATGACGAATGGTAGAAAGCAGGAAAAGAGATATATTTCGCAGAATACCCTGTCATTTTGGACATTATCGCGGCAACCGGGGCGACGCGATCTCTTCCGTCCCTCCGGAGCCGACTATCAGCAGCAACCCTGTTCTAAAACACTGTGGTGACAGAAGGAGAGGGACACACACGGTCAAAGTCGGACACAATTTATGTGCAAGGAATACAATTTACTGAAAAATAATTGTGTTTACAGTACAGTTGCTGGGTAACGGTTGTGCAATGTGTCCCTCTTCTTATGTCACATCTGCTGCTTGGGTAAGATTCTGAAATATAATTAGGCGTTTATCAACAATGTTCAAATTAAACTGCTTGTCTAACCAGTCATATGCACTTTAAGCATTTAACGTCTGTATAGTTTAGTGAAAGGAGTTGCTTCTTGCCCGTACATTTACAGTAATTATGTCATAGTTTAATTATCGTTTAATGTGTTCTACTGTCACTCAAACACTTCCTGTATCCATCTTGTACTCTCTTATAAAACCCCGACAGACCTGCCTTCACCTGCCTCTCCTCTCCGCCTAACCAACACTATGGCTATGCTAAAGGGGTGGAGGGTTAAAGGGGAGCCGTGGAAGACGTTAAGACAGAAATATGCTGGTTTACACACATTACGCTGGCTTATAATGGCGGTTGAATATTGCTAATGAAGTCCATAGATGTACGGTATATATATATAACGAAAACCTACTGCAAGTTTTAAGCCGGGATGCACCAAATACAGGTCTGGAAAAAAATAAGAGACCACTGCATCTTCTTTTCTGAAATCAGCATCTCTACATGTATTACAGCCATTCCATTCCAGCGTCTGTCGAATTCCAACACAAACACAAAGATGAGCTTCTTCAGTTCTTGCACCAGGAGTGGAATAAAGTCACCCAAGAACAATGTGAAAGACTTGGACTAAACCAGGTCTGAACCAAGATTAACCAGGTATAAACTAGGACTAAAGCAGGTCTAAACTAGGACTAAACCAGGTCTGAACCAAGACTAAACCAGGTCTAAACTAGGACTAAACCCAGTCTGAACCAAGACTAAAGCAGGTCTAAACTAGGACTAAACCAGGTCTAAACTAGGACTAAACCAGGTCTGAACCAAGACTAAACCAGGTCTAAACTAGGACTAAACCCAGTCTGAACCAAGACTAAAGCAGGTCTAAACTAGGACTAAACCAGGTCTAAACTAGGACTAAACCCAGTCTGAACCAAGACTAAACCAGGTCTGAACCAAGACTAAACCAGGTCTAAACTAGGACTAAACCCAGTCTGAACCAAGACTAAAGCAGGGATGAACCAGGACTAAACCAGGTTAAAAAGGGGACTAAACCAGGACTAAACTAGGAAGAACAATGTGAAAGACTTGTGGAGAGCATGCCAAGACGCATGAAAGCTGTGATTAAAAATAAGGGTTATTGCACCAAATATTGATTTCTGAACTCTTCTTAAGTGTAAACATTAGTATTATGTTGTTTTAAAATGAATTTGATCTTGTTTCTTTGCATTGTTTGAGCTCTGAAAACGTGGATCTTTTTTGTTATTTTGACCATTTGTCATTTTCTGCAAATAAATGCTCTAAACGATAATATTTTTATTTGGAATTTGGGGGAAATGTTGTCAGTAGTTTATAGACTCAAACAAAAGTGTTCCTTTTGCCCAAACACATACCTATAAGTAGTAAAATCAGAAAAAAAAGAGATAATTTTCCAGTGGTCTCTTATTTTTTTCCAGAGTTGAATCAAATTTCAGATACATTTTAATATTCTACACTAGTGTTGTCACGATTCTGATATCACGATAATTAAAAAAATGATTTCTTTAAACAATAGAATGTGATTTTCAGCATTAAATCGTAGTACTTTTTCTATTCTCACGTGGTCTTGTACCTCTGTAATTCCTCTTGCTCTTATACTTCTGATACAGCTCAAGATCATTCTAAAGCTTCAGTTTTTGTATTGATTCCTGTTCAAATCTGTGTCTAGCTTTGATACTCGTTTTAGTATCGATTGGAAGGGATGGGACACGACACGATTTCTACATGAACGAGATTTTTATATAATTTTTAATAAATGAACTGTTCGCAATTTTGACTTCACAGTTTTGGGTTCATTTCATTTTATTTTATAGTTTTGCGTCATTGTCGCGCTGCTTTTGGAATTCCAACTTCTCAAGAGGAGTTACGCTACTCTGCACAGTTAACCTCCTTTTCAGCCAAGGCAAATGTGAAAATATGAGGAAAGAAATCCCACGAGATCATTTTCTTGTGGCAATTTTGTCTTGCGAGATCTTGTGGTACGAGATCTTGTCCTGTTTTTATCGATTAGTATCCAATTTTTGATACTTTTGACAACTCTACTTTAAATTATTCATATTAACATTTAGGTGAAAGGAAGGTCAGTATTCAGTATCAGTAAGATAAATAAAATAAAAAAACTTATGTCAACAATTTGTAGAATATTGTGAAAGAAACTAGAGTTTTGATTTTGGTTGGTGCATCCAGCCTAATTATACATGAATGCAACGTCTTTATGCAAGCGATTTCATAACGAGCGTATCATTTTTTAACTATAACATATGGACTATACACTTTGAGATAGCGAGGAATTGCATTTACTCTTCCAAAATTTGCTTTGGCGGTTTTAACTCGATATACCTATGGCCTCAGACATGACTACTGCATTCACAAAGATTATATAGACCAGGGGTGCCCAACCGGTTGACCGCGGTGTAAGAGTCGATCGCGGGCCGAGTGTCAGTCGATCGCCAGGGCTTAATGCTCAATTCCAATTTTTTTGTGAAATCTGATTTTTTGAGCATGCGCCCTGGAGGACACGACGAGGTCATGCGCAGTGAGCGTGCTCAGTGTTTACGGAAGTAGCCTAAAGTTGGTGTCGTACCGGAGCCAGAACATGTACAGCTTATTTATTTTAAGGAGGAGACGGAGAAGGACAAGGTTTTTGACCATGGCGTTTTGCAGGGCAGTGGCAGCAACGTCCATATGAACGTGCTGGTGCGGAGTCGCAGACAAAAGTGGTGGGATTGCTACGTGCTTCGCCGCTTCACTGCAGGCATGAAAATCCCTCACCTTAAGGCGAAATTCGCCGTTACATTCGGGATATATCCGTTTCTCCGGATAATTAAAGACCGTGCATATACGCGCATACATGTGGATACGCGAACTATCAACAACACGGCAAACTGTTACTATGGAGCTGACGCGTTCTTATGGGGTGAGTTATATTATCGTATTATTTCTGCATCAAAGGGACAGATTAGCTGACAGCAGAGGCCCGGGACTAAACCGGGACTGAACCAGGTCTAAACCAGGTCTAAACCAAGACTAAACCAGGTCTAAACCAGGACTAAACCAAGACTAAACCAGGACTGAACCAAGATTAAACCAGGACTAAACCAAGACTAAACCAGGTCTAAACCAGGACTAAACCAAGACTAAACCAGGTCGAAACCAGGACTAAACCAAGACTAAACCAGGACTAAACCAAGACTAAACCAGGTCTAAACCAGGACTAAACCAAGACTAAACCAGGTCTAAACCAGGTCTAAACCAGGACTGAACCAAGATTAAACCAGGACTAAACCAAGACTAAACCAGGTCTAAACCAGGACTAAACCAAGACTAAACCAGGTCTAAACCAGGACTAAACCAGGTCTAAACCAAGACTAAACCAGGTCTAAACCAGGACTAAACCAGGACTAAACCAGGACTAAACCAAGACTAAACCAGGTCTAAACCAGGACTAAACCAGGTCTAAACCAAGACTAAACCAGGTCTAAACCAGGACTAAACCAGGACTAAACCAGGTCTAAACCAGGATTAAGGTGTGTGGGGGGGCTAGCCTTGGAAGCAGCCTAGTGTACAAGCAGCAAACCTACAGAGCATCCGTAGTAAACTTCCTGTTGTAAGGCCATGTGATGTCTCCATCAAATCAAGTCCTCTTGTTCCTGCTCCTGCTTGGACCACGTTCAGAGAGGGGCTGTACTGTGGGGTCTTCCTTGGGTTAGTGGTCACTGTGGTCACTGTGGTTATAGCAGGGGCTGTGCAGAGTGGTAGTGATGACGTTTGGCCCATGACCCGCATCTACAGAGGAGGCTTTCTTTTAATAGAATTTCTATTTCTTTTAGGCATTAACATGTACGGCTGGAGACAGGCCGGAGTGAACCACGTGCTGCTTTTTGAGCTCAACCCCAGGAACAACCTGTCTCACCAGCATCTGTTTAAGATCGCCATTCTGCATTTAGCCTGCTCTCCTGCATCTTCTGTGAATATCTGCTGGTGCCCATGCAGGTCAACCCTCTGGCCCTCTACGCCTTCTTCCTCATCAACCCCTTCAAGACCTGCTACTACAAGTCCCGCTCAAACCCCCCCCTCTCTTTGTAGATCTCGGCACACCGTCAACCTCAAAAGTAGATCCTGGTTGAGCACCCCTGATATAGACTATTTGATAAGCGAACTATGAAGATTTTTTTTGTTTGTTTTTGCATATTTCTCACAACTAAGACTCATTATCATTACAGATCGTAACGCTTTGTGTTATAACTCCAAATATGCATTTAAGGTATATTTTGTTAGCATCTTTAAGCGTTAGCCGCGTCTACATTCTAAAGTGTAGGTTTTATTGCTGAGTACAGCCCTTATGGTGCATATGACACACTAAATGCATAAACAAAAACACACTTTTTGCTCTATCGTCATGTCCCAACCTGAGCACCGAGAGTTTGACACAGCAAAAAGTTCTCTAAAGCTCATACTATGATTCGTACACTCGCACCAAATACTTGCATTACGAGGAATTCTACTGTTTAGCCGTCTGTTTAAGTCTTTACGGAGCCCTGGAAGTGTCATAGGTGAATAAATAAAGCGTGGGAATGACTTATAACCCGTGCGCACGAGTTATAAGGCAGGTTATAACTTGTGGGCCCAAGTTACAAATCGTGCGACCAAATTATAACTCGTGCGCATGCCTTATAATTATTATTTATTCACCTATGACACTTCCAAGGCTCCCTAAGTCTGTACTATAGTTTTATTTGTGGTAAGAATAATTTTGTTATTTTAAAGAAGACATATTGTGCTTTTGTCTGCTATATACTAGTACTATTTTGGGCATTTTAAATTGCAATAAAACGACTCCCACCTGCCCATTTACGTATGGTGCTTCGCCATAAACATCATCAACAAAGCGCTGCATGCTGTCTGCCCCGAGTTTGGATATCTGTATCATGCAACAGAGCAGCGGACTGTTTCAATTTGTGCCAAAATGCCAAATCCTACCTGTATCGCCGATTAAGAAAATAAAATTAGAGTTGCACGTGCCTATGTCACAGTGGGCGTGTACCGGTGGCAGTGAAAACGAGGTTAGGTTGGAGCAATTGTGTCTTGAATACAGGAGAATAAAGATTACTCAAACATGCGTGAATGAGAAGGAAACTACTACAACGAGGTTTAAAAAAAAAAATCAATTTTGCACAATATGCCTGCTTTAAAAATCTGTGCGTCAAGACTCAAGGATTTAAATGAACTACAAGCTGGGCTGGTGGTGCGTTCAATGGCTCAGATGGAAGCTTGTTAAAAAGAAATTGATCTAGATTCAAATGTCATTGTCTGCTAGCTGTAGACATAAAGTGAGGATAAGTGCTTTTCAATGGCGGCTATGTACAGCGCGGAGTCCTGCGATCGGCCGAGGCTTGTCTGGAGCGCTCTGCAGCCTGCAGGGGGCGGGGCTAGGTGGTCAGTAGACGCACAGGTCGGGGAACTTCATCTCGTACACAGGGACAGACTGGTGCTGGGGGTGACCGCTCGACAGGTTTACTCCAGAGGGGCTGGGAGGAGGGCTGCAGACAGACAAGAGGGAGGATGAGGGGGGTTAGTCTGTAAAGAGTTTTTATTGAAAGGAAAAGTAACGTTTTTTACAATTTGAGCCTTATTTCGGTAATAAAACAAGTTGTTTTACTCACCCATAGCACTTTGGTGTCATATGGAGTACTTCTAGAGATGTTTTAGATTTGCGTTAGCCTAGCGCGACTTCTAGCCATAGCTCGGGGCATATAATATATTCCCCGAGCATGTAATATGCCCCGTGCGGGCTCCAAATAACACAAACTTTAGCACTTTTCAAATTATAGAAGCTCGATGTCTTAGTCTACGATTTCGTTTGAGTCAAAAGTGGCCTGTAATCCGAGATTTAGCCATAGTTTACAGCTTTGTGTTTCATGTTTGGGTCCCGGGAGCTGAGAGCGAAATAAACTCCACACATGTGCACTGGCGTCCTCATCTACTCGAAACTATGGCTAAATCTCGGATTACAGGCCACTTTTGACCAAACGAAATCGTAGGCTAAGACATCGAGCTTCTATGATTTGAAAAGTGCTAAAGTTTGTGTTATTTGGAGACTGCAAACATGTGCCCCGAGAACTCACATTACAGATATCGCAAATCTAAAACATCTCCGGAAGTGCTCCATATGACACCAAAGTGCTATGGGTGAGTAAAACAACTTGTTTTATTACTGAAATAAGGCTCAGATTGTAAAAAACGTTAATTCTCCTTTAATGACTCAACTAATGTATGTTGTTGTACTTTTCATCAAAGTAACTTGAGAATTAAAACTATGACTAAAAATGCAGATACAAAATGAGTTGTCTATACCCAGGTTCTCAAAAGAAATGGTGTGATTTTAATGTATTCTACAGAGACCAAACACACACTACATTAGCAGAATTATTTGAATTTTTAATGACTTTTGTTTTGCATCATAGAACCTGCTGAGTGAATTATTATAACATTTCTCTGACTCAAACTAAAAACAATGACTTGACTAAATGAACAGAGTAGACCCTCCTGTTACGCACACTGTAAACCTACGTACTCCGTATGTTTGTGCTACTCAGGGCCCTAAAACCGTGGCTGAATTCTCAGTGTGCACAGTTCGGAGTGTGGTTTTAAGGGTACTCAGACTGCAGTCAAGACTGTGCACACTTGCTCAGCCTTGAGTGCACTCTGCGGACTGCATGGGCGTCGGCGAAATGCGACAGTTCTCGCAACTACGGAAAGCAGCCGGCGACTCCGTTTTCTCCCGTAGGAGAAGTAGCGCGCGTTGCATGCTGGGATATATGAGTGCGCAAAGTGTGCTTTTTCACGCAGTTGGTCCACCCCGATTTCCATGGAAACGACTGCGGTCTTCAGACTGCGTGTTAACTGTGCATGGGACAAAAAAAAATGGGACAGCAGTCGTCGCGTCGGCTGTGACGTACATGCCCTTAAAGGTACAGTGTGTAGGATTCGTGGTGCATAGGTGGATAGTAGCTATTCCACTTCCTCTTTTGGCTACGGCAGACCTCAAGGGTCACCCGGGCGCGCCGTAACGCAGACAGCTCGCGTTCCTGCGCGCACCCGGCGCTGTGTGAGCTCTCGCCGACAACTATGGTATAAATAAAACACGGTCCCGCGGTCACATTTTTTTTTCTTTTCGCATGAAAACACACATTGCTGATCATGTACCATGACACTCTACACATCAAATGAACCCTTACAGTCTCCTCTTTTTGACTATGCAATTCATTTCCCTGCACAACAATCACTCCCCTAGCACATGGGGCTTTTATACAGAAAAGCACAAAACGAGGTTTGTTACTTAGCTTACCTTTGAAGGCTCTGCACAGGTCAAACTCTGTATTTCACCATAAACTTGGCCTCAATCTGTCCGTAAGGATCCAACGAATAAAATCCAGTAAAACAATTTAGTCCAAAACACGTTAGATCCATTACGACGTGTGATACAGCAGCACGCTTGTTTACCCAAAACCACGAGGCTCCCCCCTCCCCTTCCCCTTCTCTCCTTCGCTCCCTCAGGCAGCGCGGCTGAGCAGCTGCTAGCAGGAGCCTAGGCGAAGGATGAGCCCAAATGTCCTTCTGCGGCGCTCGTATTCAAAATGGCTGCCTCTATATGGGGAAGATCCCCCTTTTATGTGACTATATCTAAGTCCAAAAGAATACTTTGATTTCATGATGGAAGTGAAAAGGCTTGGAAAACAATGTATTTTTGAATGGGTATCTTCAATTTCAGTAATTAACGGGTAAAAATCTTACACACTGTCCCTTTAAAACCACGCTCCGAACTGTGCACTCTGAGAATTCAGACACGGCTAAAGTGTTTGTTTAGGGCCACAACCACCGGGTGGGCACATCCTCAGAGAGAACTGCCCATTGAAGTGCACGCACACACTTAAACAACGCCAGTGAGTGAGCTGATGGTACAGTTGGCCCTCAAAGCATATAATGTTTTGTTTTTTGATGAATACAATACACTCTGCCCTCTGTAACACTCTGCTGTTTTTATTTATTTGAGTTTATTTAACAGGGACAGTGTACATTAATCAACATTTCTGTAATTGTACTAGAATTAGCCAGCCTGTCACACGCTGCTCTGTAACACTCTACTCCAGGGGTGTCAAACATGCGGCCCGGGGGCCAGATCCGGCTCTCCAAGACCTTTAACTCATTCACTGCCGGCCTGTTTTCAGAATGTCAACCCCAGACTGCCAGAACTTTTAGACCATTTTCACTGATTTTCCAAGACTCACAGAATACCGAGTTCTTTGACTATATAGGCATGGCACACATCAAAATAAAGTGTTGACTCTCTTCTTTCACCTAGAAAAAAAATATGTTTCTAACCTTTTCGGTTCTCAAGTAATTGATAGTAGAACATAGGGAAGTTTCAGCAAAAACACAGTTTTCTGACCAAAATTGGAGAAAACGTTCGTTTTGTACAAAGAAGGATTTCGAGCAGATCGGTGATTTTGACGTCAATATTTATTGATTTAGTGACACCTCAAACATCTAAAATAACAGAGAAAGAGATTTTTGATGACAAAGTACATTTTTTATTTACTAATACAGTGAACCCTCGCTGTATCGCGGTTCACTCTTCGCGGCCTCGCTGTTTCGCGGATTTTTTTTTCCAATTTTTTTTTTTTTTTTTTTCCAATTTTTTTTATAGTGTAACTTTTTTTTACAGTGTAACATTCTGTCATGCGCTATGATTAGATAAGAGACTCGACCAGGACTAAACCAGGTCTAAAGCAGGTCTAAACCAGGACTAAACCAGGTCTAAAGCAGGTCTAAACCAGGTCTAAACCAGGACTAAACCAGGTCTAGACCAGGGATGGTAGGGACAGAGTCTCTGATTTCCTTCACGAGAGCGCCTGGGTGACAGGAGGTGTGGCCTTTGTTTACTTGCACGAGCCATGGAAGAGAGTGCGAGCCGGACCATGGAAGAGCCAAGAATCAACATGGACGGGCTTGGCGCCTGGCCGCGCGGCGTCCGGGGAGCCACATTCGAGGGAGCCGCAGCGGGGGGGGAGGACACTCGCGCGCACAGAGGAGACAGTGGCTCTTCCCCGTGAGAGGACGAGAGGACGAACCCGACCCCGTCCTAGAGAACTGTGGAGTATTGGCGACGCATTGATAGCGGTCTGATTTTGGAGCCGGGGTGAAATGCAACCAACTCTTGTGAGCGCAGGTTGGTCTTACCTGGTCTTGTGGTGCTCAGAGGCGTCTGTTAGCGGTTCGGCACTGTTAGCATTGGCTTGAGTCTTGCCCAAAATTATATCCAGGTCGCTTTCCACTCGACTTTCGCACATGGCATGGATATGTGGTACCAAAACAAACACACGTGTCCGCGGGCACGTGTCCGCGCGCACGTGTCCGCGTGTCACGTGCCCCCCCCCCCACACTATTAATATATTTTAATGAAAATCTACAAAAGTTTGAGTGTTTAAACAAGAGAAAAATGTTAATACCAGTCTCAGAAAGGTGTATAATGTGTCTGGTGAAGCGTTTTCAGCCTTAAAACATAATTGTAAAATATAAAATTGTCCTACTTCGCGGATTTCACTTATTGCGGGCTATTTCTGGAACCTAACCCCCGCGATAAACGAGGGTTCACTGTATAAGAATATAAGGCTCTGTGAATCCTTCAACTCAATAGTGGCAAGAGATGTTTACAGGATATAATATCTTTTCATATAAAATAGAACTTTGTCACTTCACAACAATATTGAGGCTCAGAGTACAGACCCATACACACACACACACACACACACACACACACACACATATACGTATATGTACATACACACAAGCCCATGCATAAACCTTTACACACACACAGCTACACACGCACATACACACACGCGCACGCACGCACACTTGCACACTTGCGCGCGTACACACGCACGCACACACGCACGCACACACGCACGCACGCACACATATAAACTTAATTCTTCTCATCTCGTGCCTCTTTGGAGAGCAGAATCCAAGTCAGTAAACTTCTTTGGCGCTGTCGTAATTCTGACCAGAGATCCTGCTCCGCGCAGGCGATCAGGACACGCCCCCTGCCTCAGCCAGAGCAGATCTCTGCCCCGACATCCCTGCGTGTCTCTGTGATCCTCTGATCCGGGATCTTGGGTCCCAAAAGCGATCAAACCGCTCCGTAGGCGCTGATCAACAGTCCTCTGCTTTTCCGGGTTCACTCGCCTCACCATCTTGCTCCACTCGCCTCCACTCGCACTCCACAGTACACACACACTACACTCCTCTCCTCTCCCGCCTCTCCGATCGGCAGATAATGATACAAGATCGCCACCTACAGGTTGGGAAGTGTGAATTACACCTTCAAAGCTGCTCCAGGTCGTATCCTAGCAACCCCCGCTGAAAAACGTCCTTGACGAGTTTATTCGTCACGGCACTCAAGGTTCGGATTCAACATGATGAGAAAACTCGTCACCGGCAGTCAATGAGTTAATCTGGCCCCCAGCTGATTTTCTATTAAAATATTTGAATTCTATTTTAATTTTCTCTTAAAATATTGGTAATTTTCTGCGCCTCTTTTCTGCACAGTTTAGGACAGCAGCGTCTCCAGCGCCTCTGTGCGTGGCCCCTCCCACCAGAGCAGCACAAATGAAGACTCGCCTCTTTCCAAACGCTCTTAAAGGACCATCATTTTGACTGTTGACCGTGACACCCTCATCAGCAAAATGTCAAAAATGAGAAAAGTGGACGCCGAGTGCAAGAAAAATTGACTAATTCCTATTTGTTCATGGAGGTGAATGGGAAACCTGTACGCTTGTGTTGAAATTGCATTTTCCTTAAAGTTTCAGGTTGTTCATAATATTATATTTTGTAAATAAAAGAGTTCATCAAATAAAAAAGACTTCTGTAATAGATTTGTGTTTCTCTGCACAAATATTTGGACTTATTGCTGTTTTTGGGGTATATATGCCATGAGTTTTCTGATCCGGCCCCTTTGGGATCAAAGTAGGTTGGATACGGCGCCCGGACCAGAATGAGTTTGACACTCCTGCTCTACTCTGTCACACTCTACTCACCGTATTGTGAGCTCAAAGATCTGAGCCAGTTTGTCGTGCAGCATGGTGGCCTGAAACACAAGAATCAAGTCAGAAAAGAGCACAAATCACACAACAGTTAATAAAATGTGGAAATCCAACAAAAAGCAACAGTCTGCTCTCCACCAGGCTCGTCTGGACGCTCACCTGCAGAGGAAGCCCCCACAGCATCTGTGGACTCCTCTGAACCCTTTGACTTTATCATGTCACAAAGTCTGATTCAATGCTCTTGTTTTCCTAAAATTCTTTTTGACAAACCAGCTCCTCTTTGCTTCAAAGAGGGGTAATATGACCCAGGCAGGCTTGTAGGGTTAGGCTACAGTAGAACATGAACACGCATGTTCTTCTTCCCCCTTTCTTCACCTGGAACGAGCCCTTTGATCCTCTGCACTCCCTATCCCCGATGTGTCTTCTGAGTGTTTTGTGAATGTTATTGTGATGTTAAAATATGTACCTTGTAATAATAAAAGTAAAAAAACAAAAACAAAACACGATCTGAAAAGTGCAGTTGGTAAATCTCCTGCAGACCTTGGACTCGCAGTGAGCAGCGATCTCCTCAAACGGGGCCTTCTGGAACTTCTCCATGAGCTGGCGTCTCCTCTCCCTCTCCTGCTCCTCCAGCCCTGTGGTGTCTGCAACAGAACACAGCTCAGGCTCAGTCCAGTCCGGGCTCTGAGTTCTAAGTCTCGATTTGCTTCTGGGCCTATGTTCTAGGTCTGCGTCTTGTTCTGGGTCCGGGTTCTAGGTGTGGGTTCGATCCTGGGTCTGAGATTGAGTTTGTGGTTCTATCCTGGGTCTGGGTGCTAGGTGTGGGTCCGGCCCTGGGCTCAGGTTCTAGGTCCAAGTTTTATTTTGCGTTTCATCCTGGTCTCAAGGTCTGTGTCCTTCATCTGTTGTCCTGGTTTCGGTTCTAGGTCTTAGTCTGGTCCTTTGTTCTGAGTCTAGGTCTATTTCTAGGTCTGGGTCCTGGTCTTGTGTAGGTCTGGTCCATACCGATGGCCTTCTTGAGCGTCTCAAACGTGATTTCTTCTGCCAGCTGGGACTAAGAAGGAAACAGCATGTGGGTTATACAGAAATGTTCACCGTGCTTTCAGTTTAGTAATTCTATTTTGAGCAGCGAGGGATGAGGGATGTGCTGGACAATTCTCAGAACTGAAGAAGCAGCTTGGATGAGCTGCCAAAACATATTCGACCAAATAAACTTTTGTCCAGTTGACAAATTGAATTTCTCCTTTATCAGCTGTGTGAATGCACAACGTCAGCTTCCTGGACTGAAACAGCACATTTCCAGGAGCCTGTGATCAATACGAGTGTTCATGGTCCTGTTTAGGAGTTTGATTTTCATTTTTCAAAAATGCTAAAAACTGCTCGCTAATGCAAGCTAGCTTGTAACTGTAATGTTATTTGTGAGAGACTTGCACAAATCAGATCACATGTTGTAGTTGCAATTAAGCAGTTTGTTTTTTTTTGGTCAGATTTTGTTAAAGAAGAATTAATGTTTTTTTTTACAATCCGAGCCTTATTTCGGTAATAAAACAAGTTGTTTTACTCACCCATAGCACTTTGGTGTCATATGGAGCACTTCCAGAGATGTTGTAGATTAGCGATAGCCGTAGCGCGAGTTCTGAGTCAAAAGTGGTCTGTAATCCGAGATTTATCCATAGTTTCGAGTAGATGAGGAGGCCAGTGCGCATGTGCGGACTCACAGCTTATTTCACTCTCAGCTCCCGGGACACAAACATGAAACGCAAAGCTGAAAATTATGGATATATCTCGGATTAGAGGCCACTTTTGACTCAAACGAAAGTGTAGACTAAGACATTGAACTTCTATGATTTTGAAAAGTGCTAAAGTGTGTGTTATTTGGAGACCGCTCGGGGCATATATTACATGCTCGGTGCGTTGCTATGTGCGGAGGAGGTCGGACGCGGAGGACGCGCAGAGGCCGACGACGTTACTTTTTCGTGCTGTGATCTGTGCGTTGCAACAATGGAATTTCCCCACTGAGGGACTAATAAAGGCATATCTTATCTTATATATTAGCGCTACGGCTATCGCTAATCTAAAACATCTCTGGAAGTGCTCTACGTGAGTGCGGCAATGCGCCCCACTAGCCTCGGCCTCGGTGTTTCTAGAAGTTTCTTTCCGACGTGTCACGTAAAGTAAATAAAGAGTCTTGAATCCAAGTTTGTCTTTTCTATCTTTACTAAAATGAAAGGTCATACAGAGCGGGTACAAATAAGGTGAATAAAGAGGGAAATGGAAAGATGAATTTCTGAGGCTTGTGGTTTTCCTACGTGTGTTGTGTTAGGCTCTGTATGTGTGGTGATGTCCTTCTTGGCGTCTTTGCGTGTCGTGTAGCGGTGAGCTCCTGCCTGTCACTGCTGTCACTGGGAGACCGGGCTTCCTTGTCCTCCGTGGCTCCCGACAGGACTCACCCTACGTTGCGTTGTCAACGGTGCTACTGGTTCTTCTTTGCTGTCCGTACGTGCCCTGTAGCGTCGCGTTTTCCCGTCTGTCACTTGGGAGACCGTGCTTCTTCGCTTCTCGGCTCCCGACGGGAATCCGTCTTATTTGCTACCTGCGGCTGTTACGTGACGTTTCACGTGACCTCCTTGTTACGTGACATCCCACGTGACGTTCCTACGTTGGCGTCCGTACGTATGTGCCTTGTAACGGTGCGCGTTCCCGTCTGTCACCCGGGAGACGGCCAATGTTACACTCCTGCGTAGTTATTACGTGACGGTCAAAAGACTGTGTAGCTTCTGTGGTCCAGGACGTCCCAAATACCCCGTCAATCCTTGACTCGAGGTAACCTCCTGGCCACCAGACCGCGGCTTCTATCCACACTACCTATGCAGCGTGGTCTCTTTCTTCGTGTGTGTGTGTGTGGGTGTGTGTGTGTCTTGTCTTGTGTCCTCTTCGGTGTCCGTGTGTTCTCTGTGTGAGTGTGATTCGTAAGGTCTGCATTTATAGCAGGTAAGATCAAAGATAAAAGAACAAGGAATAAAGCTAGATCAAAGTCATCCAATCAGAAAGCATTTCCTGAACCTGAAGGCGGGACAAGAAGAGCTGCTATAGAAAGAATATTCCAGAACACAGAATGTACGAAATGGCTCCTACACTCTATATGACACCAAAGTGCTATGGGTGAGTAAAACAACTTGTTTTATTACCGAAATAAGGCTCAGATTGTAAAAAACGTTAATTCTCCTTTAAAACAAAGCTCAGGTTGAAATCTAACTTTCAGAAATCAACAGAGCTTTAAGCTGTGCAGTGCCTCCAGTTGGCATGACAGCCCCAGGGAACGTGGATGACATGAGCTGCACAGTATGTCCTCTGTTTAAACATGAAGATGGGCGTTGGAGTCAGTGCACTTACCTTGTCAGGCAGACTGCTGGACATGATGTCCACCTGCAGAGAGATGGTGTCCACAAAACTCTTCCTCCTGGTCATACGGTCTTCATCTGAAACACAGCACAGTCTGAGCACAGGGTCTATCCATCTGAGCAACGCCATGTCCCGCCATGACACCATCGCCAACATGAACATGGATGCAGAGAATGCAGTTTTTTGTTAGTAGACATGCACTGTCTTCCATTCAATTTGGCTTTCGGTTCTTGAGTTCCTTGTTACCTAAAGTGACAGATTTGTACTGTTTCTAATTGGTGGGATAATACCTGTTGTCAATATAAATTATAGTTTTACACCAGTCAAGAGCAATTTGTGTAGAAAAGTTGAAAAATGTGTTCGAAAACATAATGATGATGATGAAAACATAATGACGACGATGAAAAGAGGTAGTCTAAACTGTCATAGAAGAACTTGAGTTTTCTAGACTGATTTTGTCTTTTCATTTGTCTGAGATGTAACCAGCACTAACTCGACCATATCCCACATTTAAAACGTGAAAAAATACAGATATATTTGCACTTAAGTCATTCTGCAGGCCGTCTCTTAAAGGTCCCATATTACACAAAATTGTCTCTTGTTAACTTTTAGGTCGTTTTCACACCAGGAAAGTCTGATAGTTCACTTGCTTTGGTCCGACCAAGTCTTTGTTTATTTTTTTTATTTTGGTGCGGTTCGCTTTCACACTGCACTTTTTTCCCAAGTGGACCAACATCTGTAAACAAAACCACGTGTGCTGAGGTCGCTGAGCTATTGGACAGAAATGAGCCGTGTCCAAACACGTGAAGGAGGAGAATAATGGTGTTACGCGCTGTTTTCAATCTAGCCTTAGCGATATGGTTTGCTCAGTTTTTACAGTTCGCACAAATGTTTGAGCAGCATCGTGAGGTTTACACTATTTTACAATCAATTTCCAACCGACGAAGACACAGGGCAAGACGACTACGGAGGACAGCGCTCATGTGCGCATCAAGTTCTGACTCTTGCTCTTCACGCAAAACGTAAGTAAGCCTCATAAGTTTCGTTTCGTTTCGTCAGCCTTGGTTTCCCAGAATGCTCGACATACGACGGGAGCTCGTCAAGTACAAAAAGCCAACTCATGTCCGGTCTGCATTCTCACCTCTAGCAAACCGCACCAGGATTCAAATGGAACCGTGCCGAGACCGAGCTTTTTAGGTGGTCTCGGTTCGCTTGTTTGCGCCGGATCGAGATTTTTGGTTTTTATTCACAGCAGCCCAAAAGGTCCGAATCAAAGGAGCAAACGAACTCTGGTTTGTTTTAAATGAACCAAACAAGGCCGGTGTGAAAACGACCTTAGTGTTAAAATGTTGTTACCTCCTCAAAAACACACCTGGAGTTTTGTTTCATTCACACAAGTTTGAGGAACCCTGCGTTATTAGTCTGTTTACATCTCCAAAGCTCAAAATTCTCTGTACAACCTTGTGACGTCATGAAGCAGTTGTTTAACTTTTTGTTCAGTAGGGACTGGCAATTCCAGGTCTGAAATCAACCAAATTATAAGGTGTATAGAGTTCAAAAACATGGTGGAGCACTTCCTGTATGGAATGAGTGTTTTCTGTTTGGAAGAAGAACTCACAAAAACACATCTCCAGGTCTGTTTTTGATGAGGAAACATTATAACATGTATAGCTCACAAAATATCGTAATATGGGCCCTTTAAAGGTAGACAGAAGACACAAGAACTGAAGCCAACCACATTTAGCACGGGCTCCCGACAGCGCCCTCTACATGCGGACACTTACCACACACACGTCCAGGATTGGCACAAGAAAGTAAGTTAAAAAGACAATGTCAGAACTGGGTTTAGTTTAGTCCTATGGTTTAAAGTCTGCTCTCGCTAAGGCAGGCCTACAGGAGCCGGCAGTTTCCCTAAAAGAACCCACAAGAGCCTACAGGAACATAAAGAGCCTACAGGAACATAAAGAGCCTACAGGAACATAAAGAGCCTACAGGAGTCAGCTGGAGCCTCATAAGGATATCCTGGAGGAGATCTAAAGGAAGCTAGCGAAGGATGCTAGGCTCTTGATGTCAGTTTGCTGATAGAATGGTTTTAAAGTCACATAAACACACTAGACTCTGGTCCCACTCTGACTAAGGCAGCCCTACAGGAGCTTACGAGAGTCTACAGGAAACAAGGATGTGGCTGTGGGCATCTGGACATCTGACAGGAGCCTACAGGAGCCTTTAGAAGATTGGCGGTGCACTTCTGGATCTGTTTGCAGGGTGAAGGTTCATGGGCTGTTACAGGTGCCTACTCTTACAAAGGAAGCCCTACAGGGGCCTACAGGAGCCTGTAGGTAGTGGCTGTGTACCTCTGGATGTCTGTTTGCAGCGGTGCAGGATTTTGCCCACAGTGTACAGCACTGACAGGAGAAAGGCTCTTTCAGTTGACACCAAAAACAAGAGTTATGTACAGCTCTGGAAAAAAAATGAGAGACCACTGCATATTTTTTTCTGAAATCAGCATCTCTACATGTATTACAGCCATTCCATTCCAGCGTCTGTTGAATTCCAACACAAACACAAAGCTGAGCTACTTCAGTTCTTGCACAAGGAGTGGAATAAAGTCACCCAAGAACAATGTGAAAGACTTGTGGAGAGCATGCCAAGACGCATGAAAGCTGTGATTAAAAATAAGGGTTATTGCACCAAATATTGATTTCTGAACTCTTCTTAAGTATAAACATTAGTATTATGTTGTTTTAAAATGAATTTGATCTTGTTTCTTTGCATTGTTTGAGCTCTGAAAACATGGATCTTTTTTGTTATTTTGACCATTTGTCATTTTCTGCAAATAAATGCTCTAAATGATAATATTTTTTATTTGGAATTTGGTGGAAATGTCAGTAGTTTATAGACTCAAACAACAATGTTCCTTTTGCCCAAACACATACCTATAAGTAGTAAAATCAGAAAAAAATGATAATTTTGCAGTGGTCTCTTATTTTTTCCAGAGCTGTATGTAAATACAGTTCTATTCCATCCCTCTAACATTTTTTGGACACTCAAAGACGCTTTACAGAGCATTATTCATTCACTCCACATTCGGTGGTGTTAAGATAATATTGTTGCTACAGCTGCCCTGGGGCAGACTGATGAAATCAAGGTTGCCATTCTCCGCCATCACCACCACCAACTCTCACACACCACATTCACACTGGGCAATGTGGGTGCCAAAATGCCTTGCCCAAGGACACAACAATAGTTTTTGCCACTGGCTCCCCACTGTGGCACCCGGCGTTTCCGATGGTCTCAGGTCCAGGTAGTAACGAGGCCCAGCCCTGTCCCCCCTGAGATCTGAGGAGATCAGGCTTTGGACAGAGGGGACATGTTGGGGACAATCTTACCTGTGACCTGGGGGACGTAGGGGATGGACAGTCTCTCAGAGTTGTAGCCAGGTCCTGACAGACATTCGGCCAGTTCAGAGGTTTGGAAGTACAGCTGTGTGTCCTCCTTCTCCAGAGTCTCAGGCAGACTGGGACAAAAGGACAGAGGACACACAAAACGCATAAGGCAAAAGACCAGGACTAACGGAAATCATGCCCACTCTGTCCTGAGTGAACTGAGAATGACAGAAACATTCACGAGATGTCTCCTGACTGAAGTTCTGAATGTGTCTCCTTCTGTGGCTGCTTCAAAATACAAACTTCTGAAAATGTGCAAATATGCTTAAAATATTTGTAACTTTAACCACATTTAGTGTGATTCATCTGTTTTATGCATTGACAGAACTACAAAAAATAAAAGTATTTTTGGCAGAATTTCCTTTGTCTAGACAAGCTTTAAGACTAAAAAGAAAAAACAAGCATTTGTATCTCTCTTTTCTGTTTTTATTTTGACCGAACACTGGTCTATGACCTCACGCTTCTTTAAAAAGCTTCACACTCCACTCAGCAGAAAGGAGACAGGGTTCAAATTGGCCCAGCGAGGGCTGTAACATAAATCAAAAGGCTGCAATCTAAACTTTGGTCAATCTCGATGACAAGACAAGTGCATTTAAAGCGACAGGTCTACAGCCAATCTCACGGCAGTAAGAACACATGGTACTGAAGATTCATTGCTCTCTTGTTTAAAGCTCTGGATCAGCACAGACATCGCACATGTTTCTGCCGCTAGTGGTAATACACGTATGTATTAGGTTTAATATATTGTACAAACTTTCCAGACTTTAAATGTGGATTTCTCCAGAAATATTGGTCCTATCACCAAGAAATAAAAACTGCAGTGATCCTGACACACTGCTCTGTCTGTGTGTGTCTGTGTCTTTTTTAGACTAATCACAGAGCAGCTGTGGTTTACAGATTTTATATATGTATTTATTAAACAGGCACATTTCATAATAAAAGTATAGCACAGACCAGATTTAGCTACAGGCTCCTTTTCATGTGTAGCCGCTGGGCAGAGGCAGCAGGTAAACGTGTGCAGGTATATACTGTAATAAAGACAGTAGATCACTAATGGCAGCCCTGACTCTCTTTAAGTCATTTAAGGTTGAATTGGGCATGTCCCAGAGTGCTGCACTCCCTCAGATTGTAAAATCCATCATAAGGTTCCACCTTTTCCCAATCACTTTCAGTGAGAGACAGTGCAGATAAAGACACACATCAGTCTGGTGTGAGCCAGGTTAGGACCTGTTGATGAAATTGCTCCTGCCTTATCATCGAGATCACAATCTGTGGATCTGTGAATCTCTGGCCCTGCCCCACAGAGGCCCAGATGTGCCGACGTGAAACAAGCTCCAGCTCCAGACTGAGACACTCACGGACACTTGTCTCTGAAGATGTGTTCTGGCAGTAGGTATGGAGCGTCCAGAGTCCTCAGCTCAATCACCTGCACAACACACAAGTACAACACATAAACACAACACACAAGTACAACGCATAAGTACAACGCATAAGTACAACGCACAAGTACAACACATAAACACAACGCACAAGTACAGCACAGAAGTACAACATACAAGTACAACATACAAGTACAACATACAAGTACAACATACAAGTACAACATACAAGTACAACACACAAGTACAACACATAAGTACAACACACAAGTACAACACATAAACACAACACACAAGTACAACATACAAGTACAACATACAAGTACAACACACAAGTACAACACATAAGTACAACACATAAACACAACACACAAGTACAACACATAAGTACAACACACAAGTACAACACATAAACACAACACATAAGTACAACACATAAACACAACACACAAGTACAACACATAAGTACAACATACAAGTACAACACATAAACACAACACATAAGTACAACACATAAACACAACACACAAGTACAACACATAAGTACAACACATAAACACAACACACAAGTACAACACGCAAGTACAACACACAAGTACAACACACAAGTGCAACACATAAACACAACACACAAGTACAACACATAAACACACCACACAAGTACAACACATAAACACAACACACAAGTACAACACATAAGTACAACATACAAGTACAACACACAAGTACAACACATAAACACAACACATAAGTACAACACATAAGTACAACACACAAGTACAACACACAAGTACAACACATAAACACAACACATAAGTACAGCACATAAGTACACCACATAAACACAACACACAAGTACAACACATAAGTACAACATACAAGTACAACATACAAGTACAACACACAAGTACAACACATAAGTACAGCACATAAGTACAACACACAAGTACAACACATAAACACAACACACAAGTACAACACACAAGTACAACACATAAGTACAACACATAAGTACAACACACAAGTACAACACACAAGTACAACACACAAGTACAACACACAAGTACAACGCATAAGTACAACACACAAGTACAACACACAAGTACAACACACAAGTACAACACACAAGTACAACACACAAGTACAGCACATAAGTACAACATACAAGTACAACAAACAAGTACAACACACAAGTACAACAAACAAGTACAACACATAAGTACAGCACATAAGTACAACACACAAGTACAACACATAAACACAACACACAAGTACAACACACAAGTACAACACATAAGTACAACACAGAAGTACAGCACAGAAGTACAACACACAAGTACAACACATAAACACAACACACAAGTACAACACACAAGTACAACACATAAACACAACACACAAGTACAACACACAAGTACAACACACAAGTACAACACACAAGTACAACACACAAGTACAACACATAAACACAACACACAAGTACAACACATAAACACAACACACAAGTACAACACATAAACACAACACACAAGTACAACACACAAGTACAACACACAAGTACAACACACAAGTACAACACATAAGTACAACACACAAGTACAACACACAAGTACAACACACAAGTACAACACACAAGTACAACACACAAGTACAACACACAAGTACAACACATAAGTACAACACACAAGTACAACACACAAGTACAACACACAAGTACAACACATAAACACAACACACAAGTACAACACATAAGTACAACACACAAGTACAACACACAAGTACAACATACAAGTACAACATACAAGTACAACATACAAGTACAACACACAAGTACAACACACAAGTACAACACATAAGTACAACACATAAACACAACACACAAGTACAACACATAAACACAACACACAAGTACAACATACAAGTACAACATACAAGTACAACATACAAGTACAACACACAAGTACAACACACAAGTACAACACATAAGTACAACACATAAACACAACACACAAGTACAACACATAAGTACAACACACAAGTACAACACATAAACACAACACACAAGTACAACACATAAACACAACACACAAGTACAACACACAAGTACAACACATAAACACAACACATAAGTACAGCACACAAGTACAACACACAAGTACAACACACAAGTACAACACACAAGTACAACACAGAAGTACAACACACAAGTACAACACACAAGTACAACACACAAGTACAACACACAAGTACAACACATAAGTACAACACATAAGTACAACACATAAGTACAGCACACAAGTACAACACACAAGTACAACACATAAGTACAACACACAAGTACAACACACAAGTACAACACATAAGTACAACACATAAGTACAACACATAAGTACAACACATAAGTACAACACACAAGCACAACACACAAGCACAACACACAAGCACAACACACAAGTACAACACACAAGTACAGCACACACAGTTCAGCTGGACTTTCACATCTTATTACAGACTTCAGCTTGTCACACAATTCAGGTTATTAATTGCTCAATAAAAAAAAGAATAGAATGTATTTTTGATCGAGAAAACAAGTAGACAGTGAGTGTGTGTGTGTGTGTGTGTGTGTGTGTGTGTGTGCGCGTGTGTACATGTACACTTGTACACATGTGTGTGAGGGGCCGTACCTTGCTGACGTGCTGGCAGAAAGCAGAGTTTGCAATCATCTGACTTAGGAAGTTGAGGTACGCCGCCACCAGAGCCATGATGCCACAGCGCGGCCACATGGGCAGGTTCTCCTCGTTCAGAGCCGCCATGTCCTGTACAACATCGAACAGGGTCAGAAAAGAGCAGCTGCTGACCGCCACGAGAGCCTCTACTGACCAGCGCTATGACAATGACTTCAGTATGTTGAACTGTATGCACTTCCTCATGACCTCTTGTATATAGCTGAGATTTTTTAAATTACTTTTATTACTTTATTATTTGATTTTGATTTGTACATTTAGAATGATAACTGTGCCCAATTGGACACCTGTCTCTTGCAATATTTTTTGTAGCGATGGTGAGATGAAGCCTCATGAGGCATTGAACCACTTTGGCCAACTGGTTCGAGAAACGGTTCATTTCTCGAAGTTTCATGTGTGCACGAAACCACCTACAGGGGGTCCTATTGAGATGGAAAGGTTATTGGTGCTTTGGTTGGGAGATCAAAGGCAAAATCCGGTTTACGACGAAATTCGGGTTACGACGCGTCTTAAGAACGGATCTACGTCGTAACCCGAATTTCGTCGTAAACCGGATTTTGCCTTTGATCTCCCAACCAAAGCAACAATAACCTTTCCATCTCAATAATTAGACCACTCCGCTGCTTGGTTATCACTGCCGCTTTCATAGGAGCAGATCAGAGCCCACATCAGGTACTTCCGCCCACATTGGGCACACACATGAGGCTGTCTTCTTCTCCCTACAACCACAACAGAGTGTATTCTTGCGCCGTGCGCCGCGTGCCGTTCGCGTTTGTTTACATCTCTTACCACGCTAAACCGTGTAAGACGGAATGACGCGTAATATATACATATTTTTTTAATGGGGGCGCGTTCGTAACCACAAAACGTCGTAACCCGAGACCGTCGTAACCCGAGGACCCCCTGTACTGGCCAAGTGTGTAATCACAGGCAGCTGTATCTGAACCACAGAATGTGTGATGCATTCAATTTTTGTGTCTGTTGGGAATGACTATGAATTACAACATGTTTGACCAAAACATTTCTGTACATGTATTATCACATATGTGTATAATACATTTTGTATGTATTCTGTGTGTGTAAATCTTCCCAAAATGATCATATATGACAGGTTAAGCTGTTTTTCTGAAAATGGCAAAGGCATAATCAGGCAGAGGACAGTGAAAGTGTTTGTGGAACTAGGAAAAGGGCACAGATTATTGTGTAACTTGGACAGTGATGTACAGGACAGGGGAAATTTT